>JAJMBM010000007.1:64528-93029 GCA_030565325.1 Insectozyma coleopterorum
AATGCAACTATTGGTGAAACAGGTGAAATTAAAGTGATAAAACAAGTACCTACAAGTATAATCACCGAAACTTGGTATAGTTCATTTGACACTACAATTACAAAGAATGCAACTATTGGTGAAACAGGTGAAGTTAGAGTGATAAAACAAGTACCTACAAGTACAATCACAGAAACTTGGGATAGTTCATTTGACACTACAATTACAAAGAATGCAACTATTGGTGAAACAGGTGAAGTTAGAGTGATAAAACAAGTACCTACAAGTACAATCACAGAAACTTGGTATAGTTCATTTGAGACTACTATTACAAAGAATGCAACTATTGGTGAAACAGGTGAAATTAAAGTGATTAAACAGGTACCTACAAATACAATCAAAGAAACCTGGGATGGTTCATTTGACACTACAATTACAAAAACTGCAACTATTGGTGAAACAGGTGAAATTAAAGTGATAAAACAGGTACCTACAAATACAATCAAAGAAACCTGGGATGGTTCATTTGACACTACAATTACCAAAAATGCAACTATTGGTGAAACAGGTGAAATTAAAGTGATAAAACAAGTACCTACAAGTATAATCACAGAAACTTGGGATAGTTCATTTGACACTACAATTACAAAGAATGCAACTATTGGTGAAACAGGTGAAATTAAAGTGATTAAACAGGTACCTACAAATACAATCAAAGAAACCTGGGATGGTTCATTTGACACTACAATTACAAAAACTGCAACTATTGGTGAAACAGGTGAAATTAAAGTGATGAAACAAGTACCTACAAATACAATCACAGAAACTTGGGATAGTTCATTTGAGAGTACTATTACAAAGAATGCAACTATTGGCGAAACAGGTGAAGTTAAAGTGATAATACAAGTACCTACAAGTACAATCACAGAAACTTGGGATAGTTCATTTGACACTACAATTACAAAGAATGCAACTATTGGTGAAACAGGTGAAGTTAGAGTGATAAAACAAGTACCTACAAGTACAATCACAGAAACTTGGTATAGTTTATTTGACACTACAATTACAAAAAATGCAACTATTGGTGAAACAGGTGAAATTAAAGTGATAATACAAGTACCTACAAGTATAATCACAGAAACTTGGGATAGTTCATTTGAGACTACAATTACCAAAAATGCAACTATTGGTGAAACAGGTGAAATTAAAGTGATAAAACAAATACCTACAAATACAATCAAAGAAACCTGGGATGGTTCATTTGACACTACAATTACCAAAAATGCAACTATTGGTGAAACAGGTGAAATTAAAGTGATAAAACAAGTACCTACAAGTATAATCACGGAAACTTGGGATAGTTCATTTGACACTACAATTACAAAGAATGCAACTATTGGTGAAACAGGTGAAGTTAAAGTGATAAAACAAGTACCTACAAGTATAATCACAAAAACATGGGATAGTTCATTTGAAAGTACAATTACAAAAAAAGCAACTATCGGTGAAACAGGCGAAGTTTTAATAATGGTACCTGCTTCAATTCGTCAGAGTGTTACTAAAATAATTACTTCCACAAATCATGCAAGTGAATGGTCTTCTACAAGAACTAGTTCTTATGAGACAAGTTTCATATTGGAAAATGCCAATTACGGATACACACAGGTTAAGGAAGATTTCGATTCAATATTTGATTTCAGTAGGTCAATTGATTATTCCACCAAATTTGAAGACACTAATGAAGATAATGAAATCATTACTAGTTCACGCGGTTCAGATACGTTTATATCAAATTATTTCACCACATCAAATGAGTTATCATCCCCATCATCACTGACTTCACTGGACGGTGTAACGTTTCCAGTTGTATCTTTACAGTCTAGGTCAACACTATCAACTCCATCGAAGTCAGATAATTTGATCACATCAAAATCTAGAACGACTTCTTCAATTACCGCTTTACCACCATTTTTAAACACTACATTTTCAATAAGATCCGCTATTTCACAATTACCGTCAACATCTATAACAGGAACAGCGTCAATTCAAACTAAAGCATCAACGCAACTGCACTTTTCTGCACTTCAAACACTAACATTTTCAACATCCAATAGTATAGAAACTTCTTCAACATTAACACCGGAATCACCAGTTTCAATTGACTCAAGTTTAAAAATTAGTGCAATTGAAATTCATTCATCTTCAGAATTGCCATTCTCGTCACCGTCACCAATCATTATATCTTATTCACCATTATATTTTATAGATGAACCAGCACCTGTTTTATCATTTTCAGAAAATAATAATTTAGAAACGCTATTAATAATCGATTCGTCAACTGTACACTCAAGTATACAATCTAGTGCATATATTGCTTCAACCAAAATATTATCATTTTCAATTAGTACTGAATCAGTATCAGATAGTTTTAGTACAAGCTTGTCAACTGATATCATTAATCCAAGTATTAACGAATCTAGCACACGGATGAAAAATGAAGTTGTCAATGTATTTGTAAATAATACCAATGGTGATACCAATAGTTCCTCTATATCAACTAATACTAAAAATTCAACATTAAGAATTGATGAAGAAGTAACGTTACATCATTCTGAATCCATTGCATTAAAGTCAATCCAAACTGTTACAACAAATGGTCCAGATGGTTCAGCCACAACATTAATTGAAACGATCATAGCAAACATAGGAAATGTTCCACCAGTAAATTTTACAACAGAATATCCATCGTCATCACCACACGTTCAATTTATTTCACCTACAACAACAGGTACAAGTTCAATTTGGGATAAAACCATGCTTAATGAAGAATCATCTCAAGTGACAAATGATTTGAATAGTATTAACGGTGAATTGGAGAATATCGAAACCAAAATGATTGATAACAATACTTATAGTGTTTCTGCAAATGAATCAGACAATGAATCCACTAAAAGCAGAACAACTGGTGAAAATAGCTCGAGTAACTTGTTTAACAGTAATTACAAATCTGACGAAAAATCAAACACAATTATTGATTATCTTGAAGACAGATTAAGTAATTCACGCTCAAATTTCAATACAGTATCGGAAACTAGTGGTGTGGTTGTAACAAATATTACCACTTATCAAGGTGGTTCAAATTCAATTTATTTCCAATCCACATTCATTGCCAGTGTATTTGGAATCTTGTTTATGTTTATCTAAACTTTTTTTTTTATATGTTGTTTCCTTTTCGGTATAAAGTATCTTGTTGAAGCTTTTTTATAAATCAATTTTAAGAATTGCTGCAAAAGAATATTTTAATAAATATATTTTGAATAATTTTAAATCTCCAATCTTTAAATAAAAAATGGTCAAAAACCGATATAACGCCTAAAATTAAATTGTATTAAGTGAACTGTAGTTTGTTTTAAAAGAGTGTTTTATGTATTACTTGCTACAAAACAATATGGAATTGCTATTTCTACATTTATATAGATTATAAAAATATCTTATAAAAATTATAAAATAGTAAAAACAGGTAAAATAGTAAGATCATTAAAACAACTATACAATCCATTGATAAAAATTCTAATATACAATATTCTATAGCTAATTTAGTATCAATGATACCATATTCCTTTGCACCGACTGACGGGCTACTCAATGGCCCATTTAAAATGTAAATCCATAGATAATACTATCGTAGCTTGATATTAAAGGTAAAATCATAATCTATGTAATTGATCTCTTATATTTCTTGCCGACAATAATGATCTATAACTTGAGAAATTTTCTCTAAACCATTGATGGGGGTGATTAACTTACATCTTAAGCATATAATATATCAGAAGTATAATCTTAATGATCGCATGATCCTTTTTTTTTTTTTGTTATCCAGTGCAATCCATACTTATATTAATATCTTGTAAGACAGAGAACCATTTATAACATATGTGAATTTATCATTATTATAATAGCAATTTATAGAAATGAACGTTTTAGTTGTTGAAGTGACATCAATCTTTTTTTCGTTAAATACTTTAGTCCTACTTTATTGAACATCATCATCTAAAGTGAATTGCAATTGTTCATCATCAACTTTATCTAATCTATATCCAATTTTTTCCATTTGTTGTTTATATTTTCGCATATTATAAAATTGTAATAATCCACGTAAAGCGATCTCTTGATCATAGCAAGAATTAAGATCATGTTCCAAATCTTTACCACTTAACCAATTGTCTTTTAAATCCAATTTCAAATTAAGATATATTTGTGAGATTAAATCCATATTAACACTTTTCCATTTTCTACCCTGGTAAGGAATTAATTTTTTCAAAGTTTTCAATAAAATTGGTGTAATTGATGGATTGTCATAATTTATCATTATCATTTTATACATTTCCGAAGGCTTTAAATCATTTAACATGAATATTCGTTGTGATTGATTCTTTATCAAGATTTTATTTATAATATTTAAAATGTTAATTAAAATAAATGCAAAATTTTCATTGTAATTTTTTATCGTAATGTGATTAATATTATTTGAATCTAGTTTTTCAGGCAATTTTGATAAAAAATCTTGGTTTATGAATTTATATTGAAATCTCTTTGATGGGAATTTATTTAAACAATTGTTGAAAAAATTTCGTTTTGGTAAATTTATCTTTGGATTCATTAATTTATTTTGATTAATTAATAATTCATATTCAATTAAATCATTACTATTTTCGATATTTTCATTCTTTTTTTTGGAAATGTTTTGAAGATTTGAATTATTAAAACTTCTACTTAAATATTCCAAAGATATATTGAAGAATTTTCCATCGAATAATAACGAAGAAAAATAATAATATTTCAATACATGATTTATTTTAAACCATTTTAATAACATAAAAATAATATTCATGCTTGCTTTTAATGTGATTTCTTTAATATTTATAATTTCCAATTGTGAAAGTAAAATATTTTGAATTTTATCTTTTGAAATTTGATCATTATTTTTAATAATTGATGAATGATTAATACATGAAGTCTTTGGATTTAATTCCAATTCTGCATAATTTAAATTAAAATCTAATCTATTACTAATTATTATTTGTATAAAAATTTCAATAATTGTATGTAAATATGATAAATTTTTCTTATAAAACGATTCAACTCTTTCAATTGATGAGATTTGTGGATGATTATTTGGATATTCTTTATATAGTTTTTCAAAATCATAATCAAATTCATCATCCATTTTATTATCTATGTATCCTCTTTCTTGTTGCATGAATTTTTCACGCTCATTCCATAGTCGTTTAATTGAGTAGCTTTCATAGATTGATTTCTTATAAATTTCATCAGCCTCTTTCATTGCATTTGGGACGATTTCAGTATTGTCATCATTTGGATATATAAATGGCATTGATTGATTGACTTGGTAAGACTTTCGAATCTTTTCACCGCCCATCATATAATCAGAATTCAATAATTTGGGCGATGGCATAGGTGTGGCAATATGAATAGGTTGAGTAGGTAATTGACTTAATATACTGTGTGATTTATTAGTTTTTGGAGTTTCAATAAGATTAGATAATGAATTTGAAAATGTATTGAATGCCATAAATTTATTATACTTGTCATCTATTTCATCAGTATTAAATTTTACTTCATTATCACGAGGGTTAAAGTTAAACATGGG
This sequence comes from Insectozyma coleopterorum, assembly GCA_030565325.1. Taxonomy (NCBI): domain Eukaryota; kingdom Fungi; phylum Ascomycota; class Pichiomycetes; order Serinales; family Debaryomycetaceae; genus Insectozyma; species Insectozyma coleopterorum. The sequence goes on from JAJMBM010000007.1 coordinate 70,179, forward strand.
ATATTTGTCTGATAAATTCTCTCTGAATGCAAAATAATCCAATGGAGAACAAGTTAATGTTGATTTATTATCTTTGCCCTTTTTATTTTTAATATTATGCAAGTTTATTAAAAACTCATCACAAGATTTTAAATGATTTGAATCACCAAATTCAATAAATATTAACTTATTAATTAATAATATTATATATCTAATTCTGTATGCTTCATTTTTATACCATTTCCAATGTTGTAAGAATTTAATTAAAGAATTTAATAAATCAATTTGAATTATATAGTTTCGAAATGTGTCATTTGGATTCTTTAATGAAATTAATATAAGAAAATATAAAATTGTTAAAATTTTGAAATAATTTGATTCAACAGATTTTGATATTTTCTTATCATCATTCCCCAATCTATCAATTTCCATTCTTTGATTAATGAAATTTAACAATTTTTCAATCAAAGGTTTATAAATTTGCAAATTCAACAATTGGCCATTATTGATCTTAATTTGTTCAAGTTGTTCATCTTGAGATTGTTTATTTGCATATTCGCCAAAACTGTAATATAAGATAATTTTCAAATTTTTGGTAATTTCACACAATTTTCCATCATGAATCTGTTTAAACAATTGAGGCATTCCAAGGGTATTAATTTCATAGCAATTGAGTAAATTAGTTAACCCACCCAAGAATTCTAAATCGTTAAATGTAAACCATTCACTGATTTCCTGGTCAAGTTCTCCAAAATCACAATAGTGGTAATCGAGATGACTTTTGGTAATTAGGAATTGAAAGTTGATATTATTATCACCATTACCATTTCGATCAGTTTCGAATTGGACGCTTTTTTCAAACTCACCACGATTGATTTGTTCTGCTTTTGCATTCAATTTGCGTTGAAAAGTTTCATCCAAGGATTCGTTCAATAGTTCCTGTCGTGTTGAAGCATCGGGGTGGTCTATAATCTGGTCTTCTAGTTGATCGATTTGGATATTTTCATCTTGCATTATGAAAACAACAAGTGATAAAAATTCAAACAGAAAAAAAAAAAGTGTGGGATTGAAGTTCAAACATGTCGTATTTCACAAACCAAATATGACTTCCAAATACGTCAAACATGGTTGATGTTGTCCAAGAAGGTCTCAATGGCTATTAGGAATCATTTTGGATGCAATTGGGAACCTCGAAGAATGTGGGAATTTGCCGATCTCGTCTACTATAGCCTTGGGGGGGGGGGGGGGAAAGCAAAGTAGTTAACATTCACGAGATTCAAAACCACAGACCGGAAGTCAAAACTATTGAAGCATGAAATGTACACTTGATTCGGGGTTCTTCCCCGAAGATAGAGTCATCACCATTGAACCTTTAACAAACGGATCCCCTTATACACTCTCACTTGTATGTCCGATCACGTGTATACTCACTTGTATGTCCGATCACGTGCACACTCACAGAAGAAAAAAAAAAAAAAAAAGAACGAAAAAAAAAAAAATTTATCTCAACAACAAAAAAATTAAATCATCAAATTTGATTCATACAACAAAATTAATAATTATCATCTATTTATAGTTCTCAACTAGCATCTTTTCACACAAGTTCCATCATGTCGATTCTAAAATTGGACCAGATTGTAAATTTGAAAATTAAGATTATTACAGTGTTGGATCAAATAATAATTGGCAAAATCTATACATATTCTTCATCAAATGAAATCCTTATATTACAACTCGATTCCAAAAAGGAAATTTACAAAATCATAAATACCTCTTCTATCAAGAGCATTCAAGTGTTTCCTCCATTTCCAACCAAAAAACAACAGCGACAACACCAACATAAGGAAGATCAATTCGATTTGAAACATGTAAATATAAATGAATTGATTGAAAATTTAAACATATCAATGAATAATTATATCCCAGAACCAATCAATTCAGATAATGAAATAAAACAAATTACTACTACTCTTGATGAATCATCAAATGATACCACAACACTGAAAAAGTCTTCTTCACGTAGAGAATCAAGTCCTAATGCTAATAATAAATCAAATAATCCAAATAATAAGAAGAAATCAAATATATCATTTGTTTTATTCGATAAGCTTAAAAAATTATACGGTGAAAAAAATATCAAATGGTCAAATCAAAAACATACTGAAATTATCCTATTTGATGAAATTAAATTATTTAAACCATTCACAAACTCATCCAAAAATATCCAATTGATAAATAAAGAATCAAAAAGATTGGAATCAATACAAAGAGCATTAAAACAATCATGGTTAGAAATTGATAACGAAAAAAGAGGTGGATAAGTTTTTTACCTTTGAAAATATATTTTAATTTCTTTAAATCTTTCAATTCCTAAAAATGAACTACCTTTGATTCCATCGAAATCTTCATGTGTCCTCTTAATATAGTACTTCCCATGTTGTCTCTCTCTCTTTTCAAAGAATAAATTGACCCACATATAATTGTAATCATAACTAATCATCAAATCTTCATTCACTCTGATTGGTCCAAACTTGTACTCAATCCAATCATCTATTTTGTTAATTTCACAAGTATTAAAATCAAGTATAAGCAATGGTTTCACTATAGTATTTGATCGTTGTTCAATTGTGATATACGTCAGTAATTCCAATTGTATAATCATATTAGAATTCAACTCAATTTTATATATTGAAAACTCACCATTCCATAAATCATATTCAGATTTAATATTCTCATTCTCAAGATATTTATGCCAATAATTTAAATATCGAAGTTGCGATTTTATTGAAATTCCATTCATGAAATTCATTCTTTTCAAAGTATAAAAATCTAGAATACAATCAATATCAATCATTTCACCTTCTAAATAACTTAAATACATTAAATATCCACAGCATATACTCCCTGATCTACCTTTGCCATTCAAACAATGTAAAACCGCAATACCGCCCAGTTTTAGAAATTGATGGATTTCAACAATTGCACATTTAAGAATTTTCAAAGTTGGAGGATAATGATCGGGAAATGGATAATGACTAACTTTATTAAACACTTGATCATCTAAATATCCCGGATTTTCACCTTTGAAATTAAATAAATGCCAATTGGTGCCAAAATTGCAAGTTAAAATCTTTATCAAATCGTCTAATTCGTATCTGAATAATGATTCGGAGAATGTTGTGGTTGGACCAGAACATACTATTAAATTGGATAAAATGAATGATAAATCATAAGATAACCCAGTCAATGAATCATAATATCCCTTTTTAGGTAACGACACAACAGATCTAATCACAGATTTAACAAGATCCATTATAGAAAAAAAAAAAAAAAAAACAAAAGAAAGAAAGAAAGAAATATTAAAAAATTTTGATTTCAAATATATATACAATAGATAAAGATGAATTGATTTACTTATCTATCTCATTGTTCAGATGGCACCACTTTGTCTCATTAATTCAGCTATCTTGTTGGTTAAAATAGGATCATTTTTTATTCTTTTTTGCATTTTTGTAGCTTCTGCAAATGATGTAGCTTGAATTTTTTCTTCAATTGATCTGGCTAAATCTGAACTTTCCTCAAATAATACTATAGCTTCATCAACTTCATCTTTTTGTAATTTAATTTGTGCTAAGGAAATTCTGGCCAATTCAGATTTTGGATCCAATTCACAAGCTTTTACCAACAAATCTTCAGCTTCTGACATTTTTTCTAATGATTCTCTTGATATTACTGTTGCTTCATTTATTAAAGGTAATGCACCAACTGAAAATCTATTCAATTTTTCTTGTAGTCTGCTTGAAATTTCAAATTGTTTACAAGCTCCTTGAATATCACCTTTATCTGCTAATATTTCACCATAATAATTTGGTACTTCTGGTGAAGTTGGAAATTTTAATTTTGCTTCAGTAAATTTTTCATTTGCTAAATCTTGATTACCATTTTTATATGTAATACATGCCAATTGAATATAAGCATAAACATTTTCTGGATATAAATCTTTTGCTTTACTAAAATTGATTTCTGCATTTAATAAATCTCCTGTCAAGTAGTATAATTGACCTAAATGATAAAAGATATCCGGGCATTTTGGATCTAAATCTTCAGCCAATTTAAAATCTTTTAATGCTGCATCATAAGAAGATTTATCAGCATTAATCAAGGCTCTAAATACATATGCTCTTGGTCTAGGTTTAATGTTAATAGACTTTTCAATTGATTCAGTAGCACTGGTTGGATCGTTTTTCAAAAATTGAAAAGCTGAAAAATATTCTAAAGCAATTGGATAAACTGGAGAATCTGGGTTTATTGAATTGACAGCTTCAGTAATTAATAAATCAGCTTGTTCATAACCATCTTGTGAATTGGCATTAATTTTTTGAATTGCTTCCCACAATAACTTTTCACCACCTTCACTATTTTCATTAATACCTTCTGGTTCGGATTCTTGTACAAATGCACCGAAAAATGAACCAATTGTCGCAGCCGATGGTAAAATCAAATTTTTGGGTTTTTGATCAACAATTTTCATTGAATGTTTTCTTAATACTCTTTCTAATACTTGTTCAATGGATTTATTTGAAAATCCTCCATAAATAGTCAAAGCAGTTAAATCAAACATTGCATCTTCATAATTTTCTAAAATTTCATACGAAGTAGCTCTTCTTAAAATACATTTTGTATAGTCCGGTTTCAATTTTATTGCTTCGGTAGTATCTTTTATAACATTATCATGATCATTCAAAGCTGCATAACATGCAGATCTATTTGAATAATAAATCGGGTCTTGTTTAACTTGTAATGCAGCAGAATAATAATCAATAGCTTCTTGATACTTCTTAGCCTTAAATTCATTATTACCATCCTCTTTCAATTGCATTGCCAATTCTTCCTTCTCGGATGATGATAATTTTTCAATATATTCATTAGTCAAATTTGGTAAACCATTTGAATTAGTTGGATAATTGACTGAAGGAGATGACTTTTCATTAACTGTTCGTTCTGGAGATTGTGATGATGAAGAATTCTTTTTCTTCTTCTTTTTATTTTTTGTAGAAGACGATCCTCCACTCGATACATTATTTGATTCATCTTTTGACTCTGGTCTGGCTGTAGAAGAAGTTGTTGCTGATTGTAATGAAGTGTAATAATAATAAGCCCCAATAGCCGAGAATGCAGTCAACGCAGTTACAACAATTGCTGTTTTATTCTTGATGAAAAAGTTATCAGACATGATATATCAAATTGAAATCTGTTGCTTAATATAAAATGGCAAAATTCAAAAAGTTTTTCATTCGTTAAAAAAACAAAAAAAAAAAAAAAAAAAAAAAAAATAACTATAGACAATTTTGAGTAACGCACTAACTAATATACGCGAATGCTACCAAGCGCACCAATAATATAATTCCAATTACATAAAGGAATAATATCTATATACATTTATGGATCTATATTATTGTAATACTGTTCGTGTTGTTGATATCTTCTTCTTGCTCGTTGATGTTCACTGTTATCTTGATAGCTACTTTCTCTCATAACATCATCATAAGTGGGCAACAAATTTTCTTCATTCACTGGTGATGATTCCAATTCAACCGAAAGGTGTGAATTCTTTCTATCATCAAGAAACGGTATTGCTTGAGGCGGTAATATATTAGGTGATTGAGCAGTGGGATCATCATTGGTAGTGGTTTTATTGTTTTGGGGTATTGATGCTTTTGAAGCGTTTGATTGTAATGTACTTGTCATATTCAAACCACTCAATACTTTAATATTTGGACATGATAAATCAACAAACCTTATTTTTCTTTCACATTCAGCTGCGTTTCTGAAATCACCAATCTTTTCACACGAAAATCCACCAATTACATCCAACGTGTATTTTCTTGTTATATTACAAGTTTTAAAACTTGGTGATAAATAATCCGGCAATACTGCATTTGCGAAATATTTCTTTGGGATTTCAATTTCATATATTGAACCTTGAGTATTGATACTTGTTGACGTTTGTGATGTATTTCTATTCTTGATACAATGCATTAAATCAAATTTTAAATTTTGATATGTATTATTACAAATTAATATATTTTCCTCGTTCTGCCCTATATGATACTCACTCGTTGATCCATCAGTTTCAATTACTGAAACAATGGTTGTTGAAGTTAGGATGATTTTTAGCTTTTGTAAATATACAATACCTAAACCATTTGATTCATCTGATTTTCCATATTCTGCTAATGTATACCGTATTGGATTTAAAGTACTAACTAGATATAATTTAAATGATGGTGGTTTAGTTGGGATTAGAAATGCGGGATGTCTAAATCGAATTTCAAATGAAAATGGAACATCTTTCATTTCAATTTCGGGTATTCTCTCCCTTTTCTTCTTAATTTGGTTATTTACAGGTGGTGAAACTTGAGTATTATCACCGAATAATCGTTGTATAAATCCTTGTTTCTTTGGTTGAATTTGTGGTGGTAATTGTGGCAACTGTTTCTTTTCATTATTGATCTTTATAGGTACTTTTATACCAACAATTTCCGGTATTCGATTTTTAAAAATCAATTCTTTTCGAACATAAGCTTCTTTATATTCAATTTCTGTAGTTTGGTTAGCTATAATTGGTCTATTATGAATATCTAAATCTAAAGGTAGGAAAATAAAAGGATCAAAAGCTCTTAAATTCGTTTTTAAAAACGATGAACGTTTGCATGTAACTTTGATATAGTATTTTATATTTGCGAAATCTCCAATTCCAGATAAGGAAGGAGGCAATTGAGAAGTTATATGATAAGGTTGTTGTTGAGGAAGTGGGGGTGTTTTATTTCCATTATTTGTAAATCCAGTATTTGATTGATTTTTATAATCTTGATAATACTTTTGTGCTTTGTTTTTAACAAATTGTGAATTGAAATTGCCATTATTGATCATCACATCAAATGTTTTCCTATTAAAATTGATTTTATTTGTAATACCACTCATTTTATGACACGAATTATTCAATGGGATTTTGAAATCAAACGGATAGGAATAATTCCCTGGAGGCAATGTAAATTCTTTAGCTGAACTAACTTGACGTACATTGTTGGGAGGAAATACAATGCAAGTATCATATAATACTTTATGAACATCTTTTAATATTTTATCCTTTCGATCTTTATCCTTTTTATTCTTTGGTATTTTAGGTATGGACAATTGAGTCGATGAAACACCTTCTAATTTAACTTGAATCCAATTTAATGAAATCGATTTGGTAACCACTAGAGTTACAATACCTTTGATAATGTCGTGATTTGTAAAAGTACCATCCGTTTCCAATCTATCAATTTCTACTTTCACATCAGCCATAATTTATTAGAAAGCATAAATAGCAACTCAAAATATGAAAAAAACAAATCAGTAGTATGGAGATGTATAGTTGGATCGAAGTATATTACTGGTTGCTAATCAGTGGTTGAATAGTTTTATTATATTATTGGTTGCTAAGCAGTTGTTGAATAGTTTTATTATATTAGTGTAAATTGTGAATATTTTGAAACAAATTAAATTTCAAAATTTCACAAATTTCAACCACAGACCCATTTTTTTGGTGTAGGTTAACCACACTATTCATGACATATATATATGAGAACAAGTGATACTGAAGTTTTAAATATGCCTTTTTGATCCAATGGGACAAATGAATTTGAAATTGCAACCATTTCGATATAGAAGATCACTATGTTTGAAAAAGTAAACTTGGAAGAGAATTCTCATATGCAATACTACAAAGTTGTTGTCAGCAATTGGTGTCATGTGGGAAGTGACTTTGGAAGAATATACACACACGGCTGATGATGGTCAGTGAAGATACAACTACACCACATCACAGCCCAATTAGAATCAGAAAAATCAGATGATCCAGAGTTGTATATAACTCACATTGCTCCTATCTCTAACGCTATTGTCCACCCCAACCTTTCTCAATTCTCCAGCCGCCTGTACTTTAATATGAAGTAAAGTCAACTAGACCCTTCGTTATTCAGTAGTAATTGTGTAATAAAATAGTTGATTCGCAGTGTTTTTATATGCAGGAAAAGAAGATAGGTTAGATCCGAGGGTGGTCAAACGTCGTGCACCAACCACCACTCAATTGCAAAAATTTGTATCGTGTGTGATGTAAAATTTAAATCTACAATCCTTTATCCATTAAATAGAATTATACAGAATGTCGGGTTTACAAGTTGAAATCTTATCTGAAGGTGACGGTAAGACATTTGCCCAACAAGGTGACACCATCAGCATTCATTATGATGGTAAGTTAACCAATGGTAAACAATTTGATTCTTCTAGAAAAAGAGGTAAACCATTCACTTGTTCAATTGGTGTTGGTCAAGTTATTAAAGGCTGGGATATTTCATTAACAAATGCCGATTCTTCATTACCTAAGATCTCCAAGGGTACCAAAGCTCTATTAACCATTCCTCCTGAATTGGGCTACGGTAATAGAGGTTTCCCAGGTTTAATACCTGCCAATTCAACCTTAGTCTTTGAAGTTGAATTATTAAACATCAACGGAAAATAGATTATATATATATATATATATTGTTTTAGCTATTTAGATTTATGTAATATAATTCATTGTCTTTGAGTATTATATCATCTTGTGTTGATAATGACGTTAATCCTACTTTGTATTGGACATCGAACACTTTAAATTGTGGTAATTTGATTAAATTGTTCTTAACGTCATTTAAATATTTACCATGGAAATTCATATGAAATCTCGTGAATGGTAATACTGGAAATGGAGACTTTTGAATCAATGGTATTATATTTTTGTCCAGATTCCATTCCCAATCACAAGTATCAACCAATTGTGTTGTGAAGTTGAATATTCTAGGCGTGGGATTCTCCAAGATATACTGGATATCGTAATCGTAACCACCTTCAGATTCTACCTTTAATAATACTCTTGGATCTGATAATGTTAATGTTATATTCCATTCAATAGTTTCATATGAATTAACCACACCTTCTTGTTCTTCTTTTCTTTTCCATTTTATAATTGCAGAATTCACCAATGTCACATTTCGATGACTGAATCCATTCTTGCTCCTTGTTGTAAATAATTGTTTATCGTTTTCTACTTTGGATTCGAGATTGATTAATAATTCGGGGTTTTTTGAATTTATATTAAATTCAATATCTAAAATATCAACAATAGGAATAGTTGGAGTGATTTTTAAAAACGCTTGCCAGAATCTTACCACAATTGGCATTTGATGATTATCATCGGATAATATGAATGGAGACGGCATATCCATTGGTGAATCATCACGATATTTTGGTGTTATCAAATATTCACAATTGAATAAATTATGTAAAACTGGTATTTGAATTGAGTCGAGTTCATAAATTATACTATCTTCGTTTTCATCAGTCATGACTTTGAAATTAATTATGATATTATCGATGGTTTTTAATTTTCTTGCAAAAATATTCAAGTTATGAATTTTATTTGTTATATTTAATAAATTCAATAATTCATCATCTTTTAAATCATCCCAGTTTGAAGTTATAATTTCATCCGATTTAATTTCAGTTATCAATATAGCCTTCTTTCCGAGTTCTTTGTTCTTGTATTCGATACTAAAAGGTATGGATAATTTCTCACCAGGGATATACATTAATGTTGATTTGGATGTTATTAATCTAATCGCTATGTCTGGTTTAATCGGATATACTCTTAAGGAATTACTAGGCTCGATTAATCTTATTTTCTTATCGAATAATTTCCCATTCATTTCATGTTTCAATATTCCAATGAAATTCGATTTGAAGTCTTTATTAATTTCGATTTTATGTAATTTGATCACTTTATTATCTTGTTGTATATTTATAATAATTTGTAATTTTATTGAATCAACTTCAAAGTATCCTGTATTTGTTGTCTTTTGAATATATTGAATAATTTTAGAATTTGAAATTGACAAATTTGCCGTTTTCTCATCTTGATTTAATTTTTCAATCAAATTTGCTTCTTTACTTTGATCGTTTTTAATTGTTATATTTTTCAATCCCGAACTTGATCTTGCGTCAATAGTAGTGAAATTTATATCAATTTGATCTATGATTATATCTATCTTTGTATGATTTTTGAAAAACCGTTTCAAGTTTTCAATGACCAAATTTGAATTGATTTCAATTTGTAATAATGCTTCATCCATTACACAAGTTTCTTCTCTCTGTTCTTTATCACCAATTAATAAAACATTTATATCGAATATTTTATTCGATTTATCTTCAATTAATTCGATATTTGAATCGAATAATTCAATTGGTTCAATACCAATTAAATTTTTTTTTTTCAAACTTGTTGACAATTTCAATATTGTATTCAATTGTAAGGATCTATTTGTTTCAATTGTATAACATTCCAATAATCGTTTCAAAATCAAACAACTTATATCTTTCCAATTGTTATCTAATAAATTAAAACTAAATTCATAGAAATCACTAGCTTTTATATAATTGTGTTGTTTATAATATTCTTCACCGGATAGCCAATACACATAAGATACTAAAGATTTTAAATTTTCATTCCCGGAAATGGATTCCTTTTCCAATGCATCTCCTTTTATTGTTTCCAACGCATCGATGGATTTCTTTAACAAATCAATCCTTTTGTCACTATTGTTTGAATTTTCAAATGCTTTTAAATATATTAATCCCGGACTCGTGATTAAATCAAATTCAGGTAGATGTACCCCACCGAAATAACTTATGATTACACTATTATTATTTGTTTTCTTTTGTTTTGACAAAAACGTTGGATGCAAATTTGTAATTATCGAATATGGTATGATCAACATTAATTCAGCTAACCATTCATATTGAATTGAAATCCAATCTCCATTCTCATATTGGATATTTCCAATGCAATCAATTACATTTATAATATGAGTTTTATGCTTTTTCAACGCCCTCAATGGTTCTTCTAAAGAAAAATAACCACGTACAATATGAAAAGCAATCATGTCTAGTAAAATTCTAATTTGTTCGATTAATCTCTTATCATGATTAGATAAATTTGTTGTAAATATACTATTTAGAATTGTGATTAGGTTTTGATAACTTATTTCTAATAATTTTATAGCTGGGTCTAAATTCTGTGGATTTATAAATTGCAAAATCAAAGATTGTTTGATCAAATTTCTTGTTTCAAGAAATAATGGTGTTAATTCAACTGCAGTATCTATTTCATTCATAATACTCGGCATATTATAATATTTCTTGTATCGTTGTTTAATCTTATATTCTATACTATTATAAAATTCAATTGAATTTGATTTCAAATTTGATAATAATGAGTTTATCAACACTTGTGCATCTCTACCAACTGTATTCAATTGTAGGAAAAACAATCCAGTTGCTTTAGGTAAATCCAATTCTATTCTTAGATTATTCAAACTTGTTTCTTTTGGTGTAATATCCGATACTAAAATCAAAGTCAATTTGCAACCAATTTCATTTAACTTCAACTTCAATTGTTTTATATCTGATATATTCAAAGTATTGTAATTCAAAATATAAATGAATTGAAATGGATAAACAAGGGTATATTTTTCAATCCATTCATGAGTAATTATCCCATTGGGGAATATATTTGAATCTTGATGAAAAGGAGACAATTTAGAATGTACACCTTGATCGTTATTTTCCTTTTCTGGAATTTCCAATTCGTCAATGCCACCTTCCGTTATCTGAATTATATATTTATTACTCGATAATCGATTTTTTATAATTGAATTATCCCATACTTTATTCGAAACATCGTGATATTTAAGTGTACTCTTACATTCCTCGGCAATTGGGGATTTTACAAGTTCCTTATCTATATGAACTCGTAATAATGGGTTCAATTGTTGTAAGAATACGTTATTGTAATTCTCCATTAAACTTGGTAGTGTTTGATTTTGATTTTGATTTTGATTTTTTTTTTTTTTTTTCTCATTGTATCATGAGTGATCCAATAAATGCAAATCCAACAATCATAGATGTGTCAGAGTTACCAACGAGGATAAATCCAGACGTCAAGGGAGTGGATCAGAATAGGTTATTAGTGAATAAGATCACATCTTTGTCATTGGTTGAAAATGAATCACCAGAAGCATCGATCTTGTCTTCAGATGAAGAAGAAGAAGAAGATTTGATAGATGAACAGGAAATATTTGATTTGATTTCATCTATATCCGACCCTGAACATCCATTAACGTTGGCGCAATTGGCGGTTGTCAATCTATCCGATATATTATTATCTCAACACGGGTTGCTCACCGAAGTATTGATTAAAATTACACCCACAATTACTCATTGTTCGTTGGCTACGTTGATAGGATTGGGAATTAGAGTGAGGTTGGAGAGAAGTTTGCCCGCAAGATTCAGAATCAAAATCTTGATTAAAGAAGGTACGCATCAGTCGGAAAATCAAGTGAATAAACAATTGAATGATAAGGAAAGAGTAGCTGCCGCTTGTGAAAATGAACAGTTGTTGAATGTTATATCTCAGATGTTGAGTACTTGTAAGTAAGGAATGAACAGTTGTTGTTATATCTCAGATGTTGAGTACTTGTAAATGAACAGTTGTCGATTCTTCATCGGTCACAAAATAAATTAAAATCAAGCTGGGATGGAAACTGAATAGAAATTAATCATATAAACATAAATGATACATGGGATGCGCTATTGAGGAAAACGATCAAAATGAGATCAAAGCAATTATAGCTAAAAATTTCATCATTAAAAAATGTCAAATGGGTCAATGGGATCTAGAAATTATATTTACTGTGTATTGTTTTTTTACTTAATTTATTCATAATCAACACTGCTTTAAGCTTTCTATGCAATGGAATTATTTGTAGAATACTACTTGTTCAACTCACAAAAGACTGACTGGAAGTAACTTAAATAAATTGATTCTACAAAATTTAAACTGAAGTTTGCAATCCTAACTTATGAGTAATAGAAGTCGTCAGATTCTACACGAGATACCTTCGAGTGGTTTTGAGCATTTCAGTCCTAACTTATAAACAATAGAAATCATCAGATTCTGTAAGAGGATACCTTCAAGTGATTTCTAACTTTAGATCACTGCGACTAGTCAACGATAGCAAATGAAAGAATGGGTATCTTTTTTTTTTTTTTTTTTAACTTAAATCAACAAAATGCAAATCTCGTAAAACAAATTGAATGAAACAAATGACTTTCCTTTAATATGAGTGAATAGGTTTAACTTGGAAATATATAAATAAACGCTAATTTGTACAGTAGTACCAAAGGTATAAAAACCAAATTGAGGTAGGTTTTCCAATATTCACTAGATGGTGTTTGTAAAGATATACTCTTGGTTCATATAGTAGTAGTGGTTATTGCATGTTAGGCAAATACTCTAAAAAATTTGATTAATGACTCAGTTGTACAAAATGCTCTTCTTATCTAGCCGCGGAAAAGGAAGAAAATATATGTTCACAGAGATGCAAGAAGACATGCTTAACTTTTCATTTTGTTAATTTGAATTTACACCCTTTGGTTTTCTAAAGTTGTTTGATTCTGATTGTTAAGTTGAATTGAATATCGTTGATGAACATTGAAAAACAAAACACTACTAGGAATTGTTGGAAATACAATCTACAGTTCATTTAGGTGAATGTGTATCTGAATAATGAATAATTGTGTATGGATGTTTTTCATTTGAAATATAAAAGCCGCTTGATTAAATTGAATAGGGGACCTAAATGTCGGATAACTGCACTTTGTTATACCTTTACAGTAAAAATCTGTTTCAAAAGATGCATGATTCATGTAGACTAAGTTTATACAAATTGTCTTGGAAATGCGCAAACGCAAACGCCCCACCTCGGTTGCAGTTTGATATATTATTTTACACCATTTTGAAGAAATTTCTTTTTTATCGGTGCTCCTAATCTCGCATGAAATTTTGTCACCGCCTCCACATCGATCTGAAATAGAGCAGAAAGTGTATAATACTATTCTAATACACTATGTGATCATTTTGAAAAACAAGTTCATTTCGAGTGATTTTTTTAAATGTAATATTATTCACAAGTGTCACTTTAAAAAATGTCTACGAGAAAAAGAATTTGGCAATCTTATGGCTTCCAAATCAGTTTGAATTTTACGAACAACAAAGGCAGGTATTGTTTTTGCGCTGCATTAGATTATCTGTATTGTTCAAATTAGGTAATACGGCAGACGTTTCATTGCGTTTTACATAAAACAATAGAAATACAACGTTGAAAATCAATCACGCATTAACAGAAATTTCAGATTTCAGTATTAAAAATTCATTCTAAACAATAGAAAAATATCAATCATTTGATGGAAAATTACTTAACCGTTGAAAATCGTGAGTACATAATTATTTTATTGTGTGGTGGATAATTATGATTTCAACTTTAGAAAATGTATAAATATCAATCCAAATCACCAAACTTTGCAATATTTTATCACCACCTTTGAATCAAGGAAAAAAAAAAATCATTTATTAAAACATACTTTTTAACAATGCAATTCTCACAATTATTCACTGCGATTGCTTTCTTATCTACTTGCATTTTAGCCATCCCAGCTGAAATCAAAAGAGAGACCCAATACGTTCCATCTTTCGAAAGACGTGATGCTGTTTCTGATTTAACCAATGCTGCTACCAATGCTGCCTTAAAATCAAGTTTGGAAGGTGTCATTCCAGGTGTCATTTCAACTATTTTCTCATCATTGGGTGAATCTCCAGATAAAATCCCAGATGTCGTTTCAGGTGTCTTGGCAAGTTTGAATTTATCTACAAACCCACAACCAATAGCCCAAGCTGCTCAAGCCGCTCAAGCCGTCCAAGTCGCTAAAGCTGCTCCTGCTCCTGCTACTGCTCCTGCAGGTACTCCAGCTGTTGTTCCAGCCCCAGCCCCAGCTCCAGCCGTCGCCCCAGATGCTTCAACTGGTGTCTTTGGTTACTTTGGTAAAATTGTAAGTGAAGTTTTCACTATTTTAGAAGTCACCCCAACAACTATCATTTCACATTTACCAACAATTATTTCAAACTTGGTTACCACTTTCAAATTAACCGTTCCAGAAATTGTCAATATTTTTGTCGGTTTAGTTCGTGGTGATGTATTACAAATTGCCAATATTCCAAAAGCCGTTGGTGATGTTTTCTATGCTTTCAAATTAAATTTCTCAGAAATCTACTCAATTGTCCAACAAATTTTAGCTCAAGTTTTCTAGATGATAACTAAAAAAATATCCTTTATAAAAATATCCTTTATGCTGTTTAGGGAGGAGGTACATTTATTTTTTCATATAGACTAATATATATTCAATTGTTAAAATTTATATAAATTCTGCAAAGAATAATAATCTATCATAGAGTGATATTTTTCCTTTAGTTAACATTTAACATTCCTCAAGATTCTTCTTTGTGAGCAAGAACCGCATTATCTTACTTTTTCTAGCTCATTTAAACAATTCAGAGACAATTGTTACCACATATAGATGGATCGCATGTCTGTTGATCTGAGAACATATGCTGATGAGTAAATTTTGTGTTGCAATCGTTTAGTTGATGCTTTAAAAATGTCTCATAATACGAATACCGCAATCAGTGAGACCAAAAAACATTTTTTAAACACAACTCTCGTGTAATTAATTTAAATATCTTCTTGAACCGATCATTTCGAAATTGATATCGATATAGTAGAAATAAATATGATAATAACGTAAAATACGAAATCAAGAAGATGTTTCTAGTTCTGGAGATTAGTTTTATAGCTGTACCCGTAATCAATTTAATATAGGGTGTTCTATAGATACACAAACTTTATTTCAATGAAATTTTACAAAACTTTCAACAAAGCCAAATCGTATATACTTTAATTAAAACCCACAGGAATCAACTTTGGAGGTTCATACAATCTATTAATTTCCCATATTAAACCGCTTCAAAAACTTTTCAACACGCTCTAGAGTTACCAGATTAACTCTTTTATCATCTACTTTTACAGTTCTATTAGATCTAATATCCGGATTACTCTAGCAAGAAACCTGTCAAACCAAGTTTTTTCCCAATTTTCTTTTTGCACCCAAATGACTAAATAACCCATTGGCTAATTTCATCACTTTTGCTTTAGGCATAGGTTCAAAATTCTCAACAGCATGGATTATCATATTTTTCAAGTTCTCCTCTTCTTGAGGATGTAAGTTTTGTCTTGCTCTGCTATTAGCAATTTTGCTATTATTTGAGCCATTTCTTCTTCGGTACAAAGTAGCCTTGGAAATGCCGTGTTTTTTTAGCATTTTCAGCACTTGTAAGGGTTCGTTTAGGTAATTTCAGTTGATATTCCAACTCCCTCAAAGCTTTAGAAGCGGGACTACTGTTTACAGAGCTTGGAGAAAGCATAAGTGTGAAGAAAAAGACGCGTTTTTAAAAATTTTTTGACGGTATACATTAGTCTCACATATAGGTGGTGCGACTTAATAGATTTGATAAATTAGAAGATTATGCTTTCTCAAGAACAAGTTATTGAATTGTAAATTAACACCTATTTCAATTAATGAATCTTTATGTGATTCGAGACATATAAATGGATAATGAAATTTATATTTTAATGAACTTGGCTTTAAAATTACTAATCAAAGTTACCATATTTTGATGACTGAATCTGACAAATAAATTTTCTAGGGATGTTAATGAATTGGCTAATTGTATAATTGACAATTCATCAAATTCCTGCTTCTTTTTAATTGTCAATGAAACAATTTCAGTTAAATCGAATTGCTTTAAATATTGATATGAAATGGTATATTCATGACATTCATTAATGAATTGGTAGAATAAGACCTTTGACTTTTCGTTATATTGATTATTAGTTATAAAGCGATAAATCATTATCAGGACGTATGAAAAATTTTACCTTCAAATAAACGTTGTGAAAGAAATTTATTTTTATTCTGATTGTAAAATTCATTATTGGAACCATCACTTTCAACAATATCAAGGAAACATTTTGAACAGCTTGACCAAATGTTTTAAAGCGGGTAATTTATTGTCTTTATACGATTGAAATAAAACTTGTGTAATTAAATCATCATTATAGGTGAATAAATAACTTTCCTTCAAGTTTAAAATAGTATATTTTAAATAAACATGAAATTTGTAAAAGTATTTAGGTACATGAATTGTCATCATAGATGTAAAGATTTTTAGAAAGTGGTCTTTGAAACACTTTATTGAATTGTCTACAAGTGGCGGCAAAATTTACAATATCAAATTGATTCACATATCCTAATATAAACTCAGTTAATTCATCTGGTATTTTGAATATACCTTTGGTGAAATCATTAATGCTTTTTTCAAGTGAATTCTTAATTTTTATTAATAATGGAATGATTTGATGATCGTTCTTTATGATAGAAATGAAAAAGACTATCTATTTGAGATTGTGTAATATGCCGATATCTTCCCGTTGTCCTTCAATAGTTTTTCATCTCTATTTTCTGCTCATCAGCATATTTTTACCACTCAATATATATCATATTCATTTATATATTACAGATTGATCATTAATTACTAATACATTTTGGAAATTAGAAAAAATAATCAAAGCTTAAATTGTTATTTCATTTCTTGTCTACAAACAAGTATTCGATACATTATTATTTGTCAATTAAACTGTAAAACTCATTAACATTTGTTCCATGTATTTAGATTTAAATGTATTTTGGTTATTTTGAGATTCAAATCCGCACTATTCCAGATTAGGAAATGTTCAAGATTTTCCAAGTTGTGTGCACATTTTAAGCACCATTCCAGGTACATAGAAGGGGGAGGGGGGAGGACAATTTAACTTATTAAAATTTTGACCTATTCTCAATAATAATATTATTAAAAATTACACTTATATGTTGATATTCAGCTTTTAAGTAAAGATACAATTTAATTTAAAAGTTCTATTTGTCTATTTAATATTACAACATTTCAATTCACAATATTTCATAATCATCGACATTACATCGATTAATATAAATCTCAATAATTTCTTCTTTATAAACTCGATAAATTTATATAATTTATTATTTATCGATTTTGAATTTTTCATAGCGTTTATTATTTTTTCACTAATTTTAAATAATGTTACAAGTTGTAAATAATATTCATATTTTTCCTTTTGATTTTCAATCTTTTGTTCAATTGTCATTATTACGTATTCATCTTGAGACAGTAGTTGTGGAGGGATGAATGTGGAAGTAGAAGTGTTTGAAACGAATGAACTTGCATATGTTGTATTTAGGTTATTGAAATTTGATCTTCTTCTTGATTGAATCGAAGAAGTTGTTGTATTTGTTGTACTGACACTATTTCTATTACTATTATTATTTGAAATACTTTGTAATGATTGATTTGAAATCTGAGAATTTATTGAAGATGCGGATTCACGATGTTTTTTAATTTTCGTATATAATTTTGATTTTGATAATAATGAATTGATACCGGAATTTGGATTTGGAATCTCCTGATTTGGGGTTGGAGAATATTGGAAATGAGGCTGGGATAATTGTGTTTGATTATGGATAACAAAGTGTTGTTGTTGTTGTTGTTGTTGTTGGGTATTTGTTGGTGTCTTAGGACAAGGTACAGTTTCGGTATTATTATTATTGTTTTCTTTTGAGGTTAAAAATGATGATAATCTTCTCTTTGTTGAACTTGAAGTAGAATTTTTACGTTTGCTTGTTTTATTTGAATCAATTGATTGATTTGAACTTGTTCTATAAGCAGGCTTTTCATAAAGAAAACTTGAACCCTTTTGGATATTCCCTTCATCTTCTTCTTGCAAACTATTGAATTTCGGGTCTTGAAGTCGTACGTCCGATGATTTCTTAATAGGTATATCGTAGACTTTGTAAGCATCGAATAATTTTGAATAATAATTCAAAGTAATTTCTTCAAATGTAGATTGATCGTTTACATCATTAATTTCAGTTTTCAACATATTATTAATATCGTCCAACATTGTTGATTTAATCTTGACATCTTTGATTACGATTTCATCAATTAGCCAAATATCAACTGGGAAATTGATATTATTCAAAATTTCCAACTCGATTTTTTTACTGTTATTCAATTTTACATTCTTTTTATCTTGTTCGAGCATCACCGTTGGATCATTTAAATTGAGTATATGGTTGAGGAATAGACATACAAATGTGAATTTCTTCACGTCTATCGGTGGAATATTCAAAGATAAATCCTGAAATTCATCTAAAGAATTGGTAGTAGTAGTAGTAGTAGTTGTTGTTGTAGACGTACTTGGTGACGACGAAGATGGAGGTGGAGATAAGCCATGGAAATGATTACTAAATGATTCAGGTTGTATTGACGAAGAAGCCATCATAATGAACATATACAATTCTTATAGAATTTTTCAAGTCAATTGAGTTATTAATATAATGGTGTTTAGATTTGATACAATGTCTTAGCAAAAAAAAAAATAAAATAAGAAAAACAAAAAAAAAAAAAAGCGTGTAAAAAAATAACTCTGGTTATACATTCCACAGTATTATAAACTTTGTCTCATTGTCTCATTTATCTCAATTAGGGAACAACCAACCAAGAACCAAACAATTATGGCACACAAGTATACCATGATATTCACAGATATTATTTCCTACTCGGCGAGATAAAACTGGGTTTTCTTCTGTGGTCGTCTTTTACAATCAAAACAAAACAAAAAACAAAACAAAAGTCACGTGACTGTTTGCTTCATTTGAAAAGTTGGTGATAAGGAAAGATGCCATTTCGGAAATTACAAATGCTAGTTAATTATTATTAGTTTGTTGGTGTAAATCTCGAGATGGAAAGAATATCGAGAAGAAGTAATTTCAAAACAAAGTGTAAAGTTAAATTGTTGTACTATGAGAATCTCAAGACACACCCAATCACGTCTTTGATTGTTTCTCAAGTTTTGGTTGTCAACTGCAATAACTACATTTGTTCCAGATCCCTACATTTCTTGTTGTTTGTGACGCCAAGAGTGGAAAATGGTGAAAAATCAAACAATTAATATTTATTTTATTTACATGATAAAAACACCACACAAATACAAAACCATCACCTAGAATTAAACTGGAAATATCAAATACGATATATATATCTAGTTGATTTTGAAATCTTAATAATGAATAATCTCAATCGTTTCAAATGGTCAAGTTTTCGACTGTGTTTAAGTGTAGACCCATGCACCAGTACATAATGCATATTTATTACTGGTTGCTTTTTATTTATCTGAGAAAAAGTTTCAAGTTTTCAATTAATACAGATTACCATTGATTCCCCCCCCAATTTATTCGTCATGTTTTATTCAGAGAAGCCGAAATTTGCATTTCAATTAACTGTCAACGATCTAACCAATATACCACAAATCAATGGATCTTGTTTTCTTGAATTACAAATCAGAGACGGTAAACGAAGACATCTACATCATTCTCATATGTCAGCAGCACCAGCTACCGATTCCGAATATTCCACGATTGAAAACAATTTGAATACGAATAAGAAGGTGAATAAGTCATTTTTGAATAAATTTGATGACACATTTACTAGTTTATCTTTGAATAAAGAATCAAGAACTTCATCCGTTTCACTGATAAATTCAAAAGATCAAACTACAAATAGTATTGTCAGTGGTAGTATATCAGCAACAACAAATGCTAAGAAACTACACAACTTTAAATGTACTTTTAATTACCAATTGTCTTGTAATTTAAAGTTTGGATTACAAAAGAAGAAAAATCTAATTTCAAATAAATATCTATTAATCAGAGTATATTATATCAACAATGGTGATAGCAATAATGACCATCATCATCATCATTTGAGTGGTCATCAAAAACATACTATGGAATTAGGCAAAGTGGATATTAATCTACTGGAATATTTAAATTTTAATGAACCAATTACGACTAAATATTTACTAAGCGACTCAAAAGTAAATAGTATCTTAAGTTTGACAATTGAATTTAATGAATTGCCTGCAAATTATGATTTCCATACCCAATTACAAATCCAAGATAATACCTCTTCAAACACAAGTACTTTGACAAGATCAAATCTTGAATTGAGAAATGGATTACAAGGTGGTGCAAACAAAAAGAACTCATTCAATATACCGCAATTTGAACAGAAACATGTATTTACTGGTTTAAATAATGTGTTTGGTGAAAATGGTACATTTAATGGAAATCCAAATAAATTATCCTCGGTACCACAATATAAAGAACAAAATAACAACACAAATGAAATGGTATCTCAATCAAGTACAAGTTCATCTGATTTAAAAGAAGAACAACAACAACAACAACAACAACATTCTTCATTTTTCCATCACAAGTCGAAAAAAGAATCTTCTCCTCAACTTAATATAGTAGACGAAACTAAAGAACAACAAGTTATCATGGATCCAATTGTTTCTGAATTATATTGTAAGATATTAGAATGTAATTGGGATCCCGATTTATATCCATTATTAGAATACTCGCCAAATCAATGCATTGACGATATTTTCAATAATGAAAATAATAAATTTGGATGTAATATAGATCTAAAGGATTATTATGACAAAAAGTTAAAACCTGAATTATTAGATGATAATGAAAATTATCGGTCTTTAAATGGGTTAATTAATGAATTTAAGTATAGATCGGATTTAAAGAGTTGGAAAATATCACAACGTGAAGAATAAAGAAAATATATAAAATTTAAGATAATTCAGTTGAGATATATAATAAAAGAGAAGCTTTTAATTTAATACTTTTTTTTAATAATATGTATTGTTATTTTCATTGTATATAATATAAGGCTGTGAAGAAATGATATTTTTTGATTTTTTAAAACGTTTTCTTTGTTTTAATTTTTGTTTAATTTGATTTGAGATTTCCAAGTTTTCAAAAAAATCACTAATTTTACTACTTAGATCGTCTTTGATGGGTAAAATTCCAAGGTTGAATAAACTAGATGAATCTGAAATAATTGAATCTTGGTGTTGTTGAATAGATGAATTTCTACGTTTGATAAAATTCGTACCCCTAGTTGAAGTAATGACGCAATTTAATCTATTATTACAATTATTACTATCATAATTGTCCAGGATGTCAAATTTGCAACTGTTATTGTCATTCTTCAATGGTGATGAACAATACGGTAAATGCTTACAATATGTACATAATTTATATTCATTAAAATTCAAATTACATGATGAATTGAAACATTGAAATCTTCTAATATCATTAAATCCTTTGAATTTACCTCTTGAAACAATCTTTGTCGGTAATAATTTACACTTTGTATATGTAATTGAGTCAACATTATTTGGAATTAAACTTGGTATAGAGTTATTGTTATAAATTGTCATTATATATATTTTCGTTAGGGGGTAATTTCTCCTATCAATAATTTCAATAAATTATCGCGCGACCATAACAAAAGAGGTAATAACAACGATCTGAAAAATAACTAAATAGAAGAAACAACTAATCACATATTTTGTTACAATGTCTTATATTATAATACATCCTCTTTATGAATTGTGTCCCCTTGATTATTTCTTTAAAAAAAAAAAAAAAAAAAAAAAAAAAAAAAATAAATAAAAAGAGAAAGGAGTGTTTCTTTTAAGTTACAACTTTAATTTTGAATAACAAGAATACAAAAGAGTATAATAAAATGGTATGTCGACATCAACAACATTGCAACAACTCAATTGAATTGAAGAATATCTTCAATTAAGCAAGAATCCGGAAAAAGAATCCTACTAACATCTATGAAAT
>JAJMBM010000008.1:7951-24841 GCA_030565325.1 Insectozyma coleopterorum
AGATTCACGTTAACATTATATAGACATGTGATTGATTAATAACCTCTTCTTTTAGCATCTTTAATCGTGTCTAACGTTTCTTTAAAGTGTTTTTTGAAATGTGCTCTCCAATGTTCACTATTTTGTTGTTTTCTCAATTTTGCTGGTTTAATATATCTAGCTTGGATTCTTTGTAAATACCTTATCCTGTTATCTTTAATTATTCTATTAATTTGTGAAAATCCTGCTGAAACATTATTATGACCAATTTCAACACTTCTACCTGCATTTGTACCCATTACTCTATGGAGTTTAGCCACCTGTCTTGGTGAAGGCTGTTGATTCAATTCACGGTCATATTTGTCAGAAATTTTTGGTGACAATGATGTGTCCTCTTTTGAAACTATTGAGGAATTTAATAATTCATTAATGTTTAACTTTGGTGGTTCTGGTTCTGTGCGTTTGGTTTCCATATCATTTTCTTCTGGTGTGTATTTCAATTGATCATACGTTGAATTAAAGCGTATTGATGTAATAGTTGGAGATATTATTCTAGTTGGTATCGTTCTATAGCATTTTAATACATTGTTATTCTTAAGTGTATTTTGGAACATATTTCGACTCTCTCTGTTTTTATTTTTATCTTTTTATTTGTTTAAATAAAATTTTCTTCTTGTTAGATTTCTGTTTTTTTTTTTTTTTTTTTTTTTTTTTTGTTTGTAACACGACAAATTTAATGTATCTCGATTTAATTCCGGTTTCAGTAAATGAACGGTTATATTTTACAATGATTAATTTCAAGTATGAAAAGGATGTACTTTGATAGTAATACTATATTTCAATGCGGAAATGTCTGCTTATATTTATTGAATCCACCTAAGAAGAATGGGCAGAATAGCTTATTGGATATTGATTTTGATACAAAGCTTTGGAAAGGTTCGATAAGATTAATTGAACAAAAACAACATGAAAATTATAAAAAACATCATGTGAAATTAAACGATGGACAATATTTAATATATCCATATAATGAATTAAGATTAAAATTGGAGTTCTTGAACGGTGATAAGCTATGGGGAGAAACTTGGTTTAATCCAATAACTTTAGAGAAAAATGATGCAAAATTGGATGTAGATATAACTATACAGAAATTGAAACCTATTAGTAATGATAATGAAGATACAATTACAAGGTTAGATGACAATTTATATAGAATTATAGTGCAACTTCCAGATTCGGGATATCAACCAATTATTGATGGTGAAGATACCCAATCAAATACAATACAAATAGCATTATGTATGAACATTGTCAACCTGAAACAAAATAACAAATTTGAAAAAATATTAGAGGAATATAAAGAAAAATTTAGACATAATCAACATCTGTATTACTATTCTCAATTAACATATATAATAAATCAATTAAATTTCGATTTAGATAATTTAAAAGATTCATTTGAAAACCAATCATTAGAAGAGCTAAAAGATGGTAGTTATGTCGATAATGATAATGATGATGATAGTGAATTTGGTGAATTTATATCAATATAATTTATTTATTCAATGGCTTTTTTTCTTTATTCTTTTGTTTATAATACATCTTTTTAATCAAAGGATGATGTGTTTCTTTCAACTCTTTATTTTTGTTCTTACTATACTCAATATAAGCCATATCTTCACCACCGGCTAATCCAGCTAGAGAACCAGAGGTTCTTGAAGCTTGTGATTCTTCTAATTTTGCTCTCTTGTCTTTTGAAATAAAATTTGTATCTATATCATCACCAATTTCTAATCCAGCCGCATCTTCGTTCTTCAACAACACTTGTTGCAATAATTCCCTACGTTCTCTTGGTGAAGAATATGCTAAATCTGGTAATTGTTCCATCCCACTTAAATGTGTAATAACTTTGAATGCATAACCTTGATCTACCAAAAATGCTTGTCTCTTGGTAGAATAATACATTTCTTGAGTATCTTTCGAAACTAAGGAATAAAAAAATGCATTGAAACCTTCATCGTTTCTTCTTTTTGCTCGTAAAATTCTGCCCAACCTTTGAGCTTCTTGTCTTCTTGATCCATAATGTGAAGATATTTGAATTAAACATGTAGCTTCTGGTAAATCGATCGATGTATCACCAACCTTGGACAAGAAAATTGTATTAATTTGATCATTGTGTTGGAAATTTTGTAAAATCTTCATTCTTTCTTGTTGTGGAGTTGACCCATAAATAAATGGTTTACCTAATTTTAAAGCATATTCTTGTAATGCATAAACATTATCACTAAAAACAATAATTTTATCACCTCTTTTTTCGTGATAATGAATTAAAAATTGACACGCTTGAAATTTTGTAGGATTCATTATATACAATAACATTCGTTTTCTAGCAGATTCACGTAAATATTCTTGATAAAATTCTGCTGTCATTGGACACCAAACTTCCGCACATTGGACATTTGCTATATGACCCTTTTGTGCTAAATCCATCCAATTAGCTTCATATAATTTTGGTCCGATTAAAAAATTTAAATCATCAATTTTATCATCTTCACGAACTAAAGTTGCAGTCAACCCCAATTTAGCATGTGCTGCAATTGTAGTAACAACTCTTCTGAACATATTTGCTGGAACAACATGTACTTCATCCAATATAATAAAACCCCATTCTCTAGATTTCAAAAAATCCATAACTTTTTGAGAATCATGCGACCTATTCCTCGTATTTGCAACCATTGAATATGTTGAAACAACCAAACCTGCTTCAGTGGCAAACATCTCTTTATTCTCAGATGTGAAAACAGCAACACTTTCTGGTTGAATCGTACACCATTGTAAAAATTGCTGTCTCCATTGCATAACTGATACTGACGACGTGCATAAAACAATAACTGATTTTCGTATGGTACAAGCTGCTGTTATACCAACCAACGTTTTCCCAGCACCGCATGGTAAAACAATGATACCTGATCTTGCTCTACCATTACCAAACATTTTTGATAAAGATTTTTCTTGATATGGTCTAATTTGTGTCGAAGGTTTTAAATCAATTTCTAAATCAACATTCCTAGCATCATTTCTAAAATCATATTCTTCTAGCACTGGATAATCTATTTCTTGACACCTTCTTTTTACAATTTCAACTGAATCATGAGCTATTTCAAATGAATGAACAGTGTCTAAATCATCGTCATCATCTTTATTACCAACAACAGATGCAAATATATCTTCTGCCTCATTTTTATTTTCTATTGCATTATCAGAATCTGGTTTTTTGCTAGTACCCGGTATATTAATATTATTCACTGGAGCTGCTGATTCAGTCAAATTCTTATTTTCACCATTCTCTAGTACTCTTAAAGGGCCGATAACTTCGTCTTTTAATAACATTTGCAAAATGTCAGCTTGCGTACTTTCAACAAAATATCTATTATGTTTTAAAACTAATTTAACTTTACCATATGATACAGTAGCAGCTTTAATAAAATTTATAATTGATTCAGCAACAGGTACTTTGGATAATCTATTTAGCACAGATATTATATCATCGGTTTCTAATCCAACAGAAACAGCTGCGTATAAAGAATAAGCAGTTATTCTATATTCGTGTATATGCGAAGGTCTCGATATTGGTTCAGCTATGGTTATTAAAAAATCTTGCGCTTGCTCAGCTAATGGTGAAAATGATTCTAATATAATTCTTAAATCACTTGGTGAAATCCAAATAGGTCTTGAAAAATGATCAGGTTTTAACTTTAAATATGAAAAATCACTTTTACCAAAATTTTTAGACACTGCATCTGGGATATAATCCTTGGGTATATCTGGTGTTAATTCTATTAAATCTTCATCTGATAAATTTTCATCATTTAAATCATGTTTTAAAGTTTCCATTGCTTCTAAAGCTTTACGTTTCTTTTGATTATCATTTAAATTTTGAATTTTTTTGCGTTTAATTCCAGTACTATAATCCTTATCAATATCATCTTCATCTGAAAGATTATCATCGTCTACTTCTTTATAATTAACTGGCTCAGTAGATCTTCTTGACATTTTGTACAAAAAGAAGGACTAGTATTAAGTTTTTTTTTTTATCAATTGAAAAAAAAAAAAAAAAAAAAAAAAAAAAAAGATAAAAATTATAAGCGATGATTACGTAATGTTAGATTAATTTTTGTATTAAACACCATTTTCAAATCAAACTATATGCTATAAATGTATATGAATTCTAATAATCATATGACTAGTATTTTTAATCTGTAAATTTATATGATCCAGAAGCTAAAGTGATTGAACCACCTTTATAAGAACCTCTTTTCATTTTATTTTTATTTTTAGTGAAATCTTTACCTCTTACTTGCAATAATTTTTCACTAGCTTTTTCCCCCCATGTTCCTGCTGCTCCTTTGTATGTATTATCTTGTAAAATTGTATGTTCAAATGAAACTTTTGATCTATCAATTCTTGAAAAATGTTTTCTTTGACCTGGTTTTAACTCTGGTTCTGGTGTGGCTGAAATTTCCTTCTTTGATGTAATTGATTCTGTGGTAGATGATGATGAATCGTCACTATTGTACTTGGTTTTTTGTTTTTTAGCAATTGATTTTTCATCAAAATCTTTTTGTGTTCTTTTCTTTGATTTTGATTTTGATTCTGATTCTGATTCTGATTCTGATTCTGACTCACTTGATGATGAACTGCTTGAATCTGATTCTTCTTTCTTTTCGGATTTATTTTCTTCTTCATTGTCGTCACTGTCATCTTCACTTTCTGATGTTGAGCTATCTGAGTCACTTGATGAACTATCCGAGTCGCTTGATGAGCTATCTGAGTCACTTGAAGAAGAAGAAGAAGATGAGCTATCTGAGTCACTTGATGAAGAAGAAGATGAAGAGCTATCACTGTCTGACGAGCTATCTGATTCACTTGAAGAGCTAGATTCAGAATTTTCATCTTTCTTTTCATTACCGTCTTCCATTTCTTCATCACTGTCGCTGTCATCCTCTGATGATGAGGAGGAACTATCTGAATCACTTGAAGAAGTTTCACTGTCTGATGATGAGCTATCGCTTTCGCTTTCCGATGACGAAGAAGAAGATGAGGAGGAGGAGGAGCTATCACTATCTGAATCACTGGATGATGATGAATTAGCTTCTTCTTCGACTTTGATTGTAATTAAATCTTCTAGTCTGTCATCAATAGTTGGTAAGCTTTTATCTTCAACAAACTTATCTAAAGCTTTTGCTACTTTCTTTAAGGAATCATCCCTTGATATATAATCTTTGATATAAGCTAAAATTAAGTCTTTCTTATTTTCTGTTGACATTTGTTTAAATTGATTAGATTAAACTTTTGTTTCACGATAAAAAAAAAAAAAATAAAAAAAAAAAAAAAGTAATTAGAGATGAGTTTTTTGCTCCACATACTTTCTTTTCTTTTCTTTTTTTTTGGTTGCAAAATTTTAAATTTCTATACATATTGACATCTGTTCAAATGTGATAGAAGTTTCAATGTAATAATAACTTGTATAATTAGATTATAATTGAATTATTTACATTAAATCCAAAATTGTTTTCTGATGAGTTGAGTATTAAAACCTTTCAATGAAAGGATTATGACGTTTTAAAGAGTCTGAGTCTCTGTTTAGATAAACCTGTATCAAATATTATAAAGAGAACATGAAACGTGAAGGATAAGAGAAATAATTAAATTGATAAAATGATGAAAAGGCTTTAAATATTATCGATCGTGTATCTCTTAAATTCCGAGATTGTGAAAACAAGGTATTTATATAAGAATAGAAATGTCTCTATTCATAAGTTCTTTATAATACGATGTATACAAGTATTGTTGTCGATTTATATCAGGTTGAAGAAATTTGCAGCTAAACTTTGGTTCAATTGGTAGTGTTTTATTGAAAAGTATTTTTCTGTTTCTTTTAACGGCGAAAGGGAGTCAATAAAAGGGCTTCGTTTTTAACAAGTAATTAAAATCTGACTCATCAAAAAAATATTTGCTTAACCTTGAGATGTACCGGATAATGATTTCCTACAAACGAAGACCAATGGTAATAGAATATAAAGAATCAAAGAATGGTATGTGTATAAATTGGTCAATAGCGGTTAGTAGCTTTTTCCTTTCTGTAAATTCCTCAAGAATTCAAATATCGGTTAGAAAATGGTGGTTGGTTTAATTGTAGATGTTTAGGGGGTCGTGATTGATACATTTCGGGCCCCACTTTTTTTCTGGATCTCTATCTAAAAAATTATCACAGTACAATTTCATAGGTAGAAAACATTTGACTACTTTGCACTCAAAATAGTATGAGCAATTTTATACCACAGTTTATATACTTCCTGATTCCTTGTTTGTTCAAGTCAATTCGACTATCGATATTGAGTGAATGATAATTACATGAATCTGATATTCAGTTAAATATCTATAATATCGTATACATAGAAGCCAGTTTTGTATTGATTATTTTTTTGTTCTGGTGGTGTTAATCAATCAATTGGAGGGTTTCCAATAACTTTTTTTTTTTTCTTCTTTTATTTCATTTAAAATTCATTCTAAATATTCAATTCTATACTTCTTTATTTATTTATATAATTTGTCATGTCTGAACCCAAACCATTGCCATTCATATACCAATTCTTATCCGGTGCTGTTGCTGGTGTATCTGAAATTCTTGTCATGTATCCTTTGGATGTTGTTAAAACAAGACAACAATTGGATTCGACAAACGCAACAAAAGGTACTTTCAATTGTCTTAGAAATATCGTCAAAGAAGAAGGGTTCTCGAGATTATACAAAGGTATCTCGGCTCCAATTTTAATGGAAGCTCCAAAAAGAGCAACAAAATTTGCTGCCAACGATGAATGGGGTAAATTTTATAGATCACTTTTTGGTATTCCGACCATGAACCAACCATTGGCCGTTTTGACTGGTGCCACTGCTGGTGCCACTGAAACCTTTGTGGTTGTTCCTTTTGAGTTGATTAAAATCAGATTGCAAGATAAAACAACAAAATTTAACGGTATGGGTGATGTTTTTAAAGATATAGTCGCTAGAAATGGTGTTTTAGGGTTATACAAAGGTTTAGAAAGTACAATGTGGAGACATATTTGGTGGAATGCTGGTTATTTTGGTTTAATACATCAGGTTAGAACTTTGATGCCAAAACCAAAAGATTCAACTCAAAAAACATTAATTGATTTGACTTGTGGTTGTATTGGTGGTACTTTTGGTACTATTTTAAACACTCCATTTGATGTTGTCAAATCTAGAATTCAAGCCGGATCAGTAAGATATAAATGGACATATCCTTCATTAGTGATAGTTGCAAAAGAAGAAGGTTTCGCTGCTTTATATAGAGGTTTCGTACCAAAAGTTTTAAGATTAGGTCCAGGTGGTGGTATCTTGTTAGTTGTTTTCACAACATGTATGGATTTCTTCAGAAAAATGAGAGATGGTGAAACTCCTAAAGAAAAACCATTAAAATAAGTGTATTATAAAATTCTAAATATATGTACATAATCTTGAAGAAATTCGTACCCAAATTAATCTATGACTAGCCTACATTTGACAGGTTAAGTGAATTCTTGCCAATTTTATCATATTTTGAATATCAGTTCGAATTTTAAAAAAAAAAAAAAAATGATAAACAAAAAATACTTATTAATAAATTAAATTTTGCGTACAACGATAACACAGAAAATAATTTTTGAAACATTTTGGTCCTACTAATCTAATTTTCAACAATCACGTTTAATGAATTGACTACATCTAGATCTTTTTTTTTTTTTTTTATTTGATTTTTTTTAATTTGCCTTTTCAAGTTGCTATGTTTTCAAAAAGTAAGCCTACGGATGAAGAATATGAAATGGTTCAACCACATACACATTTACAATCTTCAAATGAGTCAATATCAACACAGTCAACACCTAGAAATTCAATAGACTCGACAATATCTAATATATTTGAAAGTATTGAAAATTATTCGTCTGGAAAATCAATGGAAGATTTCAATCTTGATCCAACTTATCAAATGATTTATGACAGATATAAGAGAAAACCATTTAATTCAAACGTATGTGGAATATTTGTATTATTGGCAATAGTGCTATGGGTAGCTGGTGTTATCATATATTCTAAATTATCTCCTTATGAAATTGTGTCGAGCTTAAAATGGCAAACTAATGTCAATATATATGGTGAAAATATTACATTAAATGTTTATGATTCAAATTTTAAAAATCTAAGTTTACATTCAATGGTCAATGGAGATTATGAACCATATTATAAAATGATAAGATGGTTAAATAAAGATCAATATCCAAGAAATGTTCAAAATGGTGGTTTTTATCTAACTTATGAAAATGCAAAGTACAAAATTAAACAAATTGATACTGATTTTGAAGATATTTTTATTAATGATAAACAATTTATTTATCAAAATGATTTTTTCAAAATTGAAGATATAATTTTAAATCCTGCTAAATCAATTGAAGAATTAAATAATAATCATATAATTATTACTGATACTATACTGCAATGGAGACACCTGAAATTTTCTTTATACTGGATATATAATCCTGGTACACTGACATATAAACCAATTCAGCCACCTAAAAATCAAGATAAACTAGATAATGCAAAACCATTTGAAAATGAAGTATTGGATAAATTACACTTTGCTGAATTCTCCCCAAATGGAAATTATATAGTATTTGGATTTGAACATAATTTATATTTACTTGATGTGAAATCGAATAAAGTTACTCAAATCACAAATGACGGCGATTCTAATATATTCAATGGTAAACCAGATTGGGTGTATGAAGAAGAAGTAATGCCAACTGATAAATTAATATGGTGGTCTCCAGATGAAAAGTATATGATTTTTACGAAAATTAATGATACAGATGTTGAAGAAATCGAAGTGGATTATTATGTAAAATCAAATACCGAAATAGGTACTCAATATCAACAATCAAATGAAGAAAAATTCGAAACAGTGAATCAATATCCAATTAAAACATCAATAAAGTATTCAAAGCCAGGATCAAATAATCCAAAAATATCCATTCATGTTTACAATCTGGAAAACCAATCAATTGAAAATGTACGTGATAATGATAATAGTTTAGGTGATGATTTGATAATGTATCAAGGTACATGGTTGGATAATAGAAACTTTCTAATCAAACAAACCGATAGGACTAGTTCTGTACTATCAAAAAAATTATGCCAGCCTGGTCAAGAAATTACAACAATTGAATCTTTCAATGTTACAGAGAAATATAATGGTTGGGTTGAAAAGATGAAACCAGTATGTGTACTTGAAGATGGCAAGTATATTGATATAATCGTCAAAGATTATAAAAATCAATTGGTCCTTTTCGATAATCCATCAGCTCTAGAGTTTAGTAAAATTTTAGCTGAAGATGTCGTCAGTGGTGGTATTTATAACAAAGTTGAAAACTTTCTTTACTTCTTAAGTAATTCCAAAAATTCAATGGAAAGTCACCTTGTTGGAATAAACTTATCAAATTATCAAATATTTAATATTACAGATTCACAAGTTGGTTATTTCGATATTGAGTTTTCAAATGATGCTCAATACTTGAATTTATTATATCAAGGTCCAAACCAACCGTGGCAAAAACTTATCAATACAACTACTTTAAGTCGTTATTTACAAGAAAAGCATATTGAAGAAGCTAAGGAAATGATACGAAATTCATCAATCGTCAATAATGTTGATTATTTAACAAATAAATTAAAAGATACAAATTTACCAACAATATTATATGAGCAAGTGAAAATTTCAAACGATAATATTTTCAACAATGTTAAAGTATTATTACCACCAAAGTTCAATCCAAATAGTACTTATCCGTTATTGGTTTTTGCCTATGGAGGTCCAGGTTCACAAACTGTTAAGAAGTCATTTAATATTGATTTTTCAGATTGTGTAAGTAGTGGCTTAAATTCAGTTGTTTTAGTTATTGAACCAAGAGGTACTGGGGGTAGAGATTGGAAATATAAATCATTTGCAAATAATAAAATTGGATATTGGGAATCAAAAGACATAACATTAATTACATCTGAATTCATATCTAAAAATAACTTTATATCAAAAAATAAAGTAGCGATTTGGGGTTGGTCCTATGGTGGGTTTACAACTTTAAAAACATTAGAATATGATAAAGGTAAAATTTTCAAATATGGAATGGCGGTTGCACCAGTTACAAATTGGTTATTTTATGATTCGATATATACAGAAAGATATATGAATCAGCCAAATTCCAATCCAAATTATGAAACCTTTGCAAGAATAAATGAAATTGAGAATTTTAAATCTATAAATAGATTCCTAATAATGGCTGGTTCCGCTGATGATAATGTAAATTTTCAAAATTCAATGTGGTTAGTTAATAAATTTAATCAAAAAAATATTGAAAATTATGATATGATGATATTTCCCGATAGTGATCATGGGATATACTATGATAATGCTGATATAATAGTTTATGACAAGTTATATAACTGGTTACGTAATGCGTTTAATGACAAATTTATAAATGGATTTTTATAGGTGTTTAATAAATACTGATTTATAAATTTCTAACATTCTAAAATTAAATATATACAAACTATCTAAGGTCCTTGATAGTTAAACAGTTTATTTTATAACTGTATGAAAAAGTTCTATTTCATTATATTTCCCCATAAAAACCAGTAATATTGGATTATTTATGATATTTTGAAATTATTACTGAATTTTTTGAACTAATTGATATCTGCTTTTTTTTTTTTTTGAAATTCAATATACATTTAATTCTAAAACTATAAACTTAAATATACATAGACTACCTAAGGCTTTTGGTAGTTATCTGCCGCTTTCTTCAGTGTCGGCTGGCTTGTGAGAGTAAAAATTTTAATTCTTCGCTTTTATAGCTCAGTGGTAGAGCACCAGATTGCAACTAAGCGTTCAATTATCTGTTGGTCCCTGGTTCGATCCCGGGTAAAAGCTTTTTTTGAATTTTTTTGTTTTTAATTTTATTTAATTTATACAAAATATTACTTTCATTTTTTTTTTTAATTCTAACATACCTCCATTTTATCTATTATTAACCGTATTTCAATATTCTATATTTCACTTTGCTGTTCCTTTAATTAGTTTTTTTTTTTTTTTTGTAGGTTGGCAAAAATTTATTGCACATGGTAGCGTCTCTTTGAATTATTCTCATCTCTAAAAATATTTGAAAAAATTAAAACTCATCATTAACGTTATCCACGATGGGAAAAACTTCAAAACAAACGAAAAAGTTTCAAAATAAACATTTGAAACATACAATAGAGCATAGAAAGAAAGTACAAGACTTTAATAAAAAGGCCGCTAAAAGAAGAGGTAATAAGAATGAAGATAGTAAACCAAAGCGTCCTGATGGTAAAGCAAAGGATGTTTTCGAAGATATGTCAGTAGATGATTTCCTCGAAAGTGGATTCGAAGTGCCTAAAGAAAAGAAAAAGAATAGAAAGGAAAAGGCACAAGTTGATGAAAGTGAAGACGGGTCATCGTCGGAAGAAGAGGATGAAGAAGCCATGAAGGAAAATTTAAAAGCGTTGGAAGAAAAAGATCCTGAATTCTACAAGTATTTGAAACAAAATGATAATGAATTATTAGATTTTGAAGGTGTCAATCCATTAGATGCTATTAGTGATGACGAAGATGATGACGAAGATGATGACGAAGATGATGACGAAGAAGGTGATGACGAAGATAAAGAAGTAGTTGAAGATAAATCATCAAGTGATTCGAAAGTTGAAATTACACAAGAATTGATCAATAAATGGAACAATCAATTAGAAAAACCATCACCTAAGATAATTAGAAACATTATCATCGCCTTTAAAGCTGCTGTTAATATTAATAATTCCGATAGTGAAGATTATAAATATGCAGTTACCGATCCAAAAGTTTTCACTGATTTAATGTTATTATCATTGAAGAAAATACCTGTAGCAGTACAAAAACTAGTCAAGTATAAAACAAATCAACAAGGTGTTAGAACATTGCCACAAAAGAATCAAAGTGTTAACCAATTAGGTACCATATTAAAAACTCATGCTGGTTCATTTATAACTTTATTAAAAGATATCACCAACACAGAAACTGCAGCTTTAGTTTTAGCGTCAGTCTATGAAGTTTTCCCTTATTACATATCATATAGAAGATTATTAAAACAAATAATAACTGCTGTTGTTGATGTTTGGGCAAGTTCACCTGAAATCGACACTCAAATTGCAACATTTGCATTTATCAATAATATTGCTAAAGAATATCCTAAATCTGTATTGGAGACTGTATTAAAATTAACATATTCATCATTATTACAAAATTGTAGAAAAACAAATGTTCATAGTATGTCACAAATTAATTTTTGTAAAAATTCAGCAACTGAGTTATTTGGTATTGATGAGGCTTTAAGTTATCAAGTTGGATTTGAATATATTAGACAATTGGCTATACATTTAAGAAATAGTATAAGTGCCACTTCAAATTCAAAAGAAGGTTATAAAACTATTTATAATTGGCAATATTGTCATTCATTAGATTTTTGGTCAAGAGTTTTATCACAACATTGTAATCCTGAAAAAGAATTACAAAATCATAAAAATAAAGAATCTCCATTAAGACAATTAATTTATCCATTAGTTCAAGTTACTTTAGGAGCAATGAGATTAATTCCAACTGCTCAATTTTTCCCATTGAGATTCTATTTAATAAGATCATTAATTAGATTATCACAATCTACTGGGGTTTTCATTCCATTATTCCCATTACTTTCAGAAATATTATCATCAACTGCAATTACTAAAGCGCCAAAATCATCCAACTTACAAGCTGTTGATTTTGATCATAATATAAAGGTAAATCAAGCTTATTTAGGTACAAGAATTTATCAAGAAGGTTTATGTGAACAATTTATAGAATTAACAAGTGAAATTTTTGGTTTATATGCTAAAAACATAGCATTTCCAGAATTAGTTACTCCTGCTATTTTATCATTGAGAAGATTTACAAAGAAATCTAAAAATGTTAAATTCAATAAACAATTGCAACAATTGATTGAAAAATTAAATTCAAATACTACTTTGATAACTCAAAAGAGATCAAATGTAGAATATGGTCCATCAAACAAAACTGAAGTACAAATGTTCCTTAATGATTATGCATGGGATAAAACTCCATTAGGTCAATATATTGTTGTGCAAAGAAAATTAAAAGAAGAAAAACTTCGAATTTTGAAAGAGGCACAAGAAGAAGAAGAAAGAGCTAAAGCTGAAAAAAAGAGAAAAGAAGAAGCTGAGGAAGACGATATAGTTATAGATGAAGAAGACGATGACGAGGAAGAAGAATAATTATAATAATAATAATAATAATAATAATACATACTTTATACATTAGGGATCTATTGGTATGAAATTACCGACTATACAACTTGGAATATTATATCTATCTCTTCTTATTGTAAAGCTAAAACAACAACTTTTTCTTTTTATACCGTCTTTTGTTCTTAGATTACAACTTGTTAAAACTGCTTTTTGGCCCTTATCAAATGCAATTGCTCCATATTTTTCCCAAAAATTTACCGCACTTTCTTCACTCATTAATTCATAAATTGCCAATTTACCATCTTTTAAATCATCTGCAGTGACACCAACTAAAGATGCAAATTCTTTATTACCACGGTAAATTTCACCAGTACGTCTCCATAAACAAGCAGGTATTGCCATGGAAGTAAATACACGATCATAATCCAATAACATTCTTTCAAAACTTTCTTCAACTAATACCAAATCTACATCTTTCAACGTTCGAGCAATTGCTCTGAAAGCAGGACGGAAAATCGATAATGGTTTTAAAATTCTTTGTCTACTTGACATATTCATATAATTATCCATATAACTTTGTAATCTTGCATAACCCTTGGCATAATTATACGGTTGTAATAAGCCTGCTTCTAGTTTAGCTTTAATGACTTGTTTTAATCTTTCTTCTGGTGATATTTCAGTAGTTGGATCAGCAGCAGTTAAGAAAAATTTATCTCTTGCGGAATCTGATATTATAGGTTGATCATTCTGGCGTAATTTTGGTGATTGTGGTTCTTTTCTGGAAGTTGGTTGCAATTGCGGTTGTGGTTCTTGTACTTGTGGTTCTTGCACTTGTGGTTGGGGTGGTGGTTGTGGTAGTGTTAGTGTTAGTGGTAGTTGATGTTGTTGTAGTTGCTGTTCTTGATGTGGTGGCTGTTGATGGTGTGGTTGTGGTATTGATTGTGGTAATTGTTGTGGTTGATGTTGTTGTACTGAAAAATCATTTTCATTAAATGTTGAGTGGAATAAATTAGTATTTGATGAAAAAGATAATACATTATTCAATGATGTGTTACT
This sequence comes from Insectozyma coleopterorum, assembly GCA_030565325.1. Lineage (NCBI taxonomy): Eukaryota > Fungi > Ascomycota > Pichiomycetes > Serinales > Debaryomycetaceae > Insectozyma > Insectozyma coleopterorum. The sequence continues at coordinate 22,391 of JAJMBM010000008.1, forward strand.
ATTTCCACCATTTACATTAAAATTATTAATTTGATTATTGTCACCAAACAAGATATTATTGGGATCATCATTTAATGCACCATGAACTAATTCTGGATCATCAATCATTGACAAAAAGTCGTTTAACGAACTAAATTCACTACCAGCGTGTTCTGAAAAGAAAAACGGCTCTTGATTATAAAGCAAAGTATGAGATAGTACCGAATTCTTATTTTTAGATTGTGGTATTTGATATTGTTGTTTTTGAAATTGTGGATCATTAACTTGAGTCCCTACCTCCAGTTGTGATGCCTGTAATGGAGGTAATGGTAACGGAACATTATTTGACGATAATCCTCCCGTGTGTAGTTGAGTTGGACCTTCACTTTGAGTTTTTCTTAGAGCTTCTGCTTTTTTACGTTGTCTTGAATTCGATGGTTCATCGTAACATAAATGGCCAATTCCTCTTTTGATACATCTTTGACACGGCCTTGATTCATCACAGATCATATGTGAACGTCGACAATATACACAGGCAATTTCTAATTTCTTCTTTCTTTTCCTCGGTTTTTCAACTGGTTGTTGTTGTTGTTGTTGTTGTTCTTGTTCTTGTTGGGCGCGATTATAGTCGATTTCCTGTTTTATATTATCGTTCTCGGGTTGGAAATTTTCCACTTTTGAATCGAGTCCAGTCGTACTCATTGTGTATTATTTACTTCATATATTATTATTTTACCTGGGGTAAACAAATGATCATCAACGACGTATAAAAGAAAGAAAAAAAAAAAAAAAATAAAAAAAAAATAAAATAATACTACATCAATTTTGAAACGATATCACGTGAAAAAATATTGAACTATACACTTTTACTATTTAAATTCAGATTTGAATCATTATATAAATTAGATGATGACTCACTTGAAATATCATTGTTATAAAAATCACCTCCAGAATCAATACTTACACTTAATTCATTATTATGTTGATTGCCGCCGCGAAATTTATTTAAAATTTCCAGTGGTCTATCGATTAAAAATGGTCGTTTTGATGAATTTGTAGTTGGTTGTGAAGTACCTTCAGTTGGATTGGCATTTGGAGTGTAATATGAAGTCATACTATCTTGGTGTTCTATTATTGTTGGTGGTAATTGAAATGGATTTTCAGTTTCTTCACTTTCCACTCCAGATGGAGAAAATGAACTTAAAAGACCAGCTTCTAAATCCATTGTACTTCCATAATTCTCATCATCATCATCATCGTCGTCGTCTTGACCTGCAAGTAAATATGTATTATTTTTACATTTCAAATTTGAATTGCACAATGGACAACTTCGTTTGAAATTGATTAGCCAATTGGATAAACATCTTTCATGGAAAAAATGTTTACATTCCAAAACAATAACTTTGGATCTCAATGGGATATATTTTTCTAAACATATAGAACATTTATATGCGGGGAAGAAATCATCAGGAGCAGTAATTACATGCAATGGAATTTTTGAAGCTCTCAAATCGATCCCACCAACTATAAGTTTATTAATTGATGTTGATGATCCATGTGGAGAGGTCTTGGGAGACTCGTACAACTGAGCATTTTCACTATCTTTTGGTACCATGTTAGTTTGACCAGTGACACGTAAATATTTTTGTATTTTTTGAAACAATATTAAATGATCTATGTTATATATGTATATGGGCAAGTTGGCTACCATTTTTGCATTACGTACATTTACTTGACGTTTTCTAATCTTTTGCCCACAGAGAATTAATGAATAAAATATGATGATTAATAATGGTGGTGATAAAATCATTGATAAAACAAAACTTAGCCAAGATCCAATATATGCAGTTGTAATTTGTAACATCACTTTATCCAATTCAATCTTTTTCAATAAATCATAATCTTCACGCGTGATAAACATTATTGGTACGTTTAAAGTCCCATCTTGATTAAAATTGTTTGAAAACATGGTGATTAAGCCTCTAAAATGTTCATCATTTGCAATGATGATACTCTTTGGATTCAAATCGGACTCAAGTAAATTTGTCACTTTATCTACAAATGTACAATCACCTCTCAATACAATAAGTATTTTATTTTTATAGTCTTTTCCTAAATCAATCTTTGAACAACCATTAGTAGGTAGAATTCTATATTCACTGTTTAATTTATAATTCAAAATCGGACTGAAGGCAGCATATCTACCAATTATTTCTTGTGATGTTATATTTCCATTATCTCCAGGCAAAGATGCATTGAAATTAATTATTGAATCAATTGGAAAAAACGAATTAATCATATTATTCAAAGGATAATCAAAATCAGTATCCATAACATTTGGATCATGATTTAAAACTTGTCTTTGGTTGAATAAACCAAATTCAAATTGATTTTTGATCTCGTGAAATGAATTTCTCGTTAAATAAACAACTTCATTTATGTCAATTTGATTGTTTGCGAATAGTAATTGGT
>JAJMBM010000008.1:24941-47967 GCA_030565325.1 Insectozyma coleopterorum
TTTTTTTTTTTTTTTTTTTTTTTTTTTTTTTTTTTTTTTTTTTTTTTTTTTTGTTTGTTTGTTGAATGGTGGGGTAAATAAGATGTCGATAATTTTTAAAAATGCATTGATGATAGAAATATATTCATTCAAGTTTGTCCACGGTTTTGTTCTTTCATCTTTATCGTTGTTTACAAAGTTGTCTTAAGAATCTTGGTATAAGGTGTTGTGTTACGTATCACTATTGCGATATTGATATGCTAGTGCTTGATTTTTAGAGAATACTGGTTTTGCTACGTTTCTTGTTTCATCAGGAATGTATTTATCCAACCTTTAAAAAGCTGTCTTTATCAAAACCTTAGGGTATTTATTGTATATACTCTCTATAACTCCTTTTTTTCTTTTTTTTTTTTTTTTTTTTAATTTCTATAATTTAAAAAACATCACCTAATCTTAATCTCGGTGCTATATTCATCGATAACAATTCTTGAAATAATAATTTTGCAGCATATGGTATCGTCATCTTTATAACATTTTCACTTGATTTACAAGTGGTACACCAAGAATTATAACCCATTAAACCACATTTATTACAACAATCAATTTCAAAAGCATCCGAAGAAATCATTAATCTTTCCAATAACAATTGCGAGGCACCATAAGCAATAACACAATCTCTCTCCATTTCCCCCAATCTCAACCCACCATCTCTACTTCTACCTTCAGTTGGTTGTCTTGTCAAAACTGCTCTGGGGCCTCTTGCTCTTGCGTGCATTTTATCCAAAACCATGTGTTTCAATTTTTGATAATAGATTGGTCCAAAGAATATATAAGCTTGTAAACACTCACCCGTTATACCTGAATAAAGCATATCTTTACCCGAATAATTAAACCCTTTATCGATTAATATTTTGGACATATCTTCTAATTTAGAACCACCAAAACATGTACCATATTCTAAACTACCATTTAAAACACCGGCTTTACCAGAAACTAATTCTATCATTTTACCAACTGTCATACGAGATGGGAAACCATGGGGATTCATAATTATATCTGGTGATATACCATCATCATTAAAGGGTAAATCTTCATGTTGAACAATAATACCACAAACACCTTTTTGACCGTGTCTTGAAGAAAATTTATCACCCAATTCTGGTCTTCTTGTTTGACGTAATAAAACTTTTATCAATGCTTGATCATTGTCACTGACTGACATCATAACTTGATCGACATAAGAAGGTTCTGGACCTTTATAAACAGCTGCAGATTCTCTATGACTTTCGGCTGATTGAGGTTGTTCATAACCACCCAAGGTAGATTCACCAGCATTTGTTGGTACAAATTTATTGGCATAAATTTGACCATTTTCGATTCTACTACCAACTTCACCTAAACCATCGGGACCTAAAGCTCTATGAGGGAAAATTGGTTCATTATTTTCATCTACTCTCATACCTGATAATATATCTTTTGTATGATTTGGATATTTTTTTAATTGGATTGTGTTTTTACGTACAACTTGACAACGACCAAATCCACGATCTAATGAAGCCTTATTTAAAACTAAAGCATCTTCAATATCATATCCCGAATAAGACATAACTGCAACTGTGGCATTTTGACCGGCTGGTAATTTATCATAATTAATTAATTCAATTGTTTTGGATTTAACCATTGGTTGTTGTGGATAAACCATAAAATATAATAATGTATCTATTCTTCTAAATTGATTATATGCAATTGCTCCTATTGCTTGTTTACCCATCGCACATTGATAAGTATTTCTTGGTGATTGATTATGATGTGGATAAGGAATTAACCCGGCAACAGCACCTAGCACCGTAAATGGTTCAATTTCTAAATGAGTTGTAGTAACATTACTTGCATTTTCAAAAATATCTTTTTCATATAAAGCAATTAAACTATCATTTTCTTCATTAACATCTAGATACTCAACCAAACCATGTTTGAGGAAATCATCAAATTCCCATTTACCTTGTAATAATAATTTTAAATGTTCTGCTGTGACTTTTGATTGATTATTTTCAACAATGATTAAAGGACGACAAATTCTACCACCATCAGTAGCAATATGAACTGCTTGATGATGAGTATTTGTATAAATCGAAACAAACGCTGACACTTTCCCATTTCTTCTTAATTTTCTAAAATCAGTAACAAATTTAACTGGGAATCTTGTTGTACCAATTAAGGTACCATTTAAATAAATACCATATGTTCCTTCTGTATGTAAAGTTGCTGAATCTAAAGAATATATAGATTCACAACCTAACGCAAGACATAATTTTTTAATTGGCATTTCTTCATCATCAGTAGTAATATGTGTCATTAATGCTAAATTTTTAACTAAACCACAAGCTTCACCTTCAGGTGTATCAGCAGTACATAACATACCAAATTGTGAAGGTTGTAAAGCTCTTGGACCTGAAACTTTTCTTGATTTTTCAAATTGTGATGATATACGTGTCATCATACCTAATGCTGATATATATGATAATCTTGATAAAACGTGCGTAACACCAGCTCTTTCCATTTTGAAACGTTTCAATGACCAATTACCAGTAGATATTGCTCTATTCATACCCATCGTTATGTTATTTGAATGAATGTTAATTGAAAGTAATGCATCAAATTCTGATGTTCGACTTGGCTTTTTCAATATTTTATCTATATTAGCTTTGAAATCCGAATTAAATTTTTTGAACAAATCTTCAAATAATAATGACATCAATTGACCTGCTAATTCCAATCTTTTATTACCAACATAATCTCTATCATCAACCATTTTCGGATTGTGCATTGCCATAACGACTCTTCTAGCCATAGTGGCAATATATAAAGCCTTTTCTCTAAATTGCAAATCTGAAACAGTTAAATGTGCAATAACAGTAGTAGCTAAAGCTTCTATACCTTCTTGTAATTGAGATAATTTCGGAGCACCAGCTCTACGTATAGTTTTAACTCTTTTACCGATATAATATAAAGCTTGTTGTTGAGTGAAAACTTCCAATTTAGCAGCTTCTTCAAAATTCACAACAAATAAATCTTGATAATTTGGATTTGTACCACAAACTAATTGTAAAATCTCCAAATCAGATGTTATACCAGCAGCTTTCAATACAATAACTATTGGAATATCTTCACTAATAGAATTATGTTTTAAATATATCTTTCCATTTTTGGTAACAACATATGTTTTTGATTTTCTTTCATGAGTAGATGATGTAACAGAAGCTTGTACCACCATTTTCTTTTCATCGGCTTCAACAATAATTCTATTTTTCGACAATTGTTCTTGAACTAATATGACCTTTTCAGTACCATTCACAATAAAATAACCACCTGGATCCAATGGACATTCATCTACTGAAGCCATTTGTTTTTCAGTCATACCATCCAACATACATTTATTTGATCTTAACATCACTGGCATTCTACCAATTTCCAAATCATTATACCTTATAATTTTCCTACCCCTTGTGTATTCAACATCAACATATATTGGTGCAGAATAAGTTAAGTCTCTTAGTCTACATTCGTGTGGTGGTAATATCACTTCCCTGTGACCTGGTTGAGAATTTGTTTTATGACCAACTTTGATATCCAAATATTTGACATAAAAATCTGGATCTACATCTGATAAAACTAAAGAATTAGCTTTAAGTATTTTTTTTAAATCTATATCAACAAAATAATTGAATGAATCTAAATGTTGTTTAACTAACCCTTTAACTTTTAAAAATGCGGGCAATAAATTCCATTTATCTTCTGCTGTATTAATTTCATCTGTCAATTTTTTACCTTTATATTCTTCTTTTAGTAGTTCATTAAATGCGTCGTCTGATTCTGTTTTAACAATGGGCATCACTGATTAATAAGTTCTGATCTCATCAAAGATTTTTTTAGACCTCTCTTTTTTTTTTTATTATATTTTTTAGATTCTTTTTTTTTTTTTTTTTTTTTTTTTTTTTTTTTTAAAAAAAACCAAATGAAAAACAATTTTGTGTAAATACCCATTGATGTCTTCCAATCTATTTAAAACTACAGTAAATGAATATTTAGAGAGTCTACCGAAAACGGTTCAGTCTAAATTATATGAGGCTCCAGCAACATGTTTGTCAATATATAGATTGTTATCACCAATGGCAAAATTTTATATAATGTCAATGATATTTAATGAGAAACCTATAAATTTAAGAGATTTGAATAAATGGTGTAAACTGCTGTCCAGGAAATTGGAATATGAAGCATTGAAGAGATTGGAGTCATTACATTTGATAGAATATGATAATAAAGGATCACATATTAGATTACATTCTAATTTTAGGAAAAATTTTCGTGATTGCTTAACGGGTACTCAAAAGCCAAATGCTTTTGGTAGTATAAGTTTAACCAATGATAAACATAAAGTAGATATTAAGTTTCTTGATAAATTCGCTTCGCAAAAATGGGAAAATATCTTACATTTTATGGTGGGTACTGAATCAACACCTACACCTTCGAAATCAGTATTAAGTCTATTACAATTGGGTGGATTGATGGAAAATAAAAATGGGTTATCAATTACAAACTCGGGATTTCAATTTTTGCTACAGGATGTAAATGCACAAATATGGACTTTATTATTACAATATTTAAATTTAACACAGGATTTAAATATGGATCCAGTTGATGTTTTAAATTTTATTTTTATATTAGGTTCTTTAGAACTTGGTAAAAGCTATTCAGTCTCAAGTCTTAGTGAGACTCAAAGAAGTATGTTGGCAGATCTTCGTGATTATGGATTAGTTTATCAACGTTCTGATACTTCTGGAAGATTTTATCCCACAAGATTAGCAACTACATTGACTTCGGATTCTGCTGCTTTAAAAACGCCATCAATGGCAGTTGAACAAGCATTAGGAGAAGAAGAAGAAAATGCCCAGACTAGAAACATTCAAGAATCAATAATTATAGAAACAAATTTTAAACTTTATGCTTATACAAATTCACCATTAGAAATTGCTATATTAAATTTGTTTGTTCATTTGAAAACTAGATTTGCAAATATGGTATGTGGGCAAATTACAAGAGAATCAATAAGACATGCTTTATATAATGGTATAACAGCTGATCAAATTATTAAATTTTTAATTTCTCATGCTCATCCACAAATGAAAGTATTAGCCAAAGAGAAATTGGATAAAAAAATTGAATTCGATACTAGTAATAATATAAACACGGCCGGTGGTGCGCCACAAAGTAAAGGCGAAAATGCTATATCACAACATAAATTAGAAATTATTCCACCAAATGTATTGGATCAAATTAAATTATGGCAATTGGAATTAGATAGAATACAAACATTTGAAGGATATTTGTTTAAAGATTTTGCTAATCAACAAGAATATGATATTTTGTCAAATTATGCTTCAGAATTGGGTGTATTAATTTGGTCAGATAAGATAAGGAAGAAATTTTTTGTTACCAAAGATGGTATGTCACAAGTTGCTGATTTTGCAAATAGAAAATTGAAACGATAATAATATAATTATCAATATATATAATAATACATATTTAATGATTCACACGAATCTTTATTTACAAATAATAATACATATTTAATGATTCACACGAATCTTTATTTACAAATAATAATACATATTTACATTAGCCAGAACATGATTCACAAGAATCTTTATTTTCAATATCACAAGCAACTGGTGTTGTATCATAAATATCATGCAGTTCTGAATCGGGAGTTGCATAAATTTGTTTTCGTTTTTTAATCTCGGTTGTTTGATGGTATTTTCTTCTTTTAAGTGTAGTTCGTGGTATTAATTCATTCACCTTTTCGGCTTCTTTTTCGTCTATAGTGAATTGAATAGCTCTTGAAGCAGCTTGAGTTCGTAAATAATACATTCCGGTTTTTAACCCTTTCTCCCATGCATAAAAATGACAACTTGTAAGTTTCCCAAATGTAGGATTTTGAATATAAATATTCATAGATTGTGATTGATCAATAAATTTACCACGGTCAGCAGCCATATCTATAATTACTTTTTGACTCAATTCCCATACAGTTTTATATAATTTCTTTAAATCTTGTGGTATTCCTTTTATATTTTGTATCGAGCCATTTTCAATCATTATTTTACTTCTCATTATTGAATTCCATAGTCCTAAATCTAGTAAATCTTTAATTAAATATTTATTTACAACTTGATATTCACCAGCTAGTACTCTTCGATTATATAAATTTGAAGTATAAGGTTCAAAACATTCGTTAAATCCTAAAATTTGTGACGTTGAAGCAGTTGGCATTGGAGCTACTAATAATGAATTACGTAAACCAAATTTTTGTACATTATCTTTTAAAGTCTCCCAATCTTGATATAATTGTGAAGGTTTATGGTTCCACAAATCAAATTGTAAATGTCTATTTGATGCTGGTGAACCTTTGAAAGTATCATAAGGACCTTCGATTATACTTAATTCAGTTGATGCCTCTATTGCAGCGTGATATATAGTTTCAAAGATTTGAATATTTAGTAATTTTGCTTCTTGTGAATCAAATGGTAAACGTAATTCTAAAAAGACATCGGCTAAACCTTGTACGCCCAATGCGATTGGTCTATGTCTTTTATTTGAACGTTTTGCACTTTCTGTTGGATACTTCGTAACGTCAATTACTTTATTTAAATTCTTGGTGACTATTTTTGTTATATAATGTAATTTTTCAAAATCAAATTCAATAAATTCATCTTGATTTTTTATAAATAGTGGTAATGCAATTGAAGCTAAATTACAAACTGCTGTTTCTTCCTTTGATGAATACTCGATAATTTCACAACATAAATTTGATGATTTAATAGTACCCAAGTTTTTTTGATTTGATTTTAAATTACATGCATCTTTGTATAACATATAAGGACCGCCAGTTTCAGTTTGAGATTCTAATATAGCCAACCATAATTTTTGAGCCTTAATAGTTTTGATTGCTAACCCTTCTTTTTCATATTGTTCGTATAATTTAACAAATTCATCCCCATATTTATCACTTAATCCAATTACTTCATTTGGTGAAAATAATGACCAATCATCATTTTCTTTAACTCTTTTCATAAATAAATCCGGAATCCATAATCCGTAAAATAAGTCTCTTGTTCTCATTTCTTCATTGCCATGATTTTTCTTAATATCTAATATACTAAATATATCACCATGCCATGGTTCAATATAAATTGCAAATGCCCCGGGTCTTTTTCCTCCTCCTTGATCAACATATCTTGCTGTACTATTAAACACTCGTAACATTGGAACCAACCCATTCGAAATGCCATTTGTGCCTGCAATATAACTACCACTAGATCTAATATTATGTGCATGAATACCTATTCCTCCTGAAGCTTTTGAAATTAATGCTGCTTGGTGTAAAGTTTTAAAAATTCCATCAATTGAATCATGTTGCATACCTAATAAAAAGCATGAAGATAAATAATTAAATTCACTGCCTGAATTGTATAATGTAGGACTAGCATGAATGAAATATTTTTGTGACATTAAATTATAAGTTTCCGCTACTGCTGTGATATCATTAAAATGAATACCTATAGCGACTCTAAGAAATAAAAATTGTGGTAATTCGGCTATGTTGCCATCTATTTTAAGTAAATATGAATTCTCTAATGTTTTAATCCCGAAATATGTAAATTCATAATCCCTTGATAAATCTATTAAATCGTCAAAATATTGTTTATGCTGGAGTACTGTGTTATAAAATTTCAATGATATAGGCGAATAACTATTTCCTGTTTTCTTTGGTTTATAATTTCGTAGTCTCTGTATATTTTCACAAAATGTATACGGTACTTGATAATGCAAGTTTTCAACTTCTATTCGACCGGCCAATATTGAATAATCGGGATGATAAATAATCCTACTTGCTATTATCTCGGATACAAAATTATAATATTCTTTAATTGTTAATGAATTAGGCAACCCTTGTTCAACAACGTTTATAATTGTATCAAGTTTTAAATTAGTCGAGTCTAAGTTAAAGCAAAGTTTTGATAAAAGGTTGTTTAATTTTGATTTGTCAAATTGAACCTGTCTATCCGGAAATATCAATATAGTCATAATGGAAATGTAACTATTATAAATTTTTGATAATTCCGTTATCAATAATTTACCTATAAAGTTAAAATACAATAACAGGGTTTGTTATTTTTGTGTGTGTTTTTTTTTGTGTGTGTTTTTCACGCAGTTAATTTAATGTGTAAGAATTACAGATTTTCGGTAAGCGTGTAGAGAAGACCAATATTATACCTAACTCATGAGTTCAAACAAACAGTGATATTTATCCTGGTAATGTTTATAAATGTGGAAAGAAGAGAAGGTATTGCAGTGGAAGCAAATGCCTTTTTGTGCTATTTCGGAGATGGTATACATGATAGAATAGAATCATATCCTGCAGGAAACTTGATGTACCATTCAACTAAATACTAATGGATAATCTTTATTTAAAATTTTATACAATTCTTTCATTGTAAATTCATTGGTGAAATTAGGTGTTGCGGTTTCATTATTCTCTAAATTTTCATAATCTAATTCAATTTGTCTTCTTTCAATTTCTCCCAATTGTTTAAACTCGTCACTTTCCATATATGTTTCAAATGCGAGTTTTCTCTCATCATTAACAATTTGTAATTTATATTCATATCTTTGTGATTGCCATTTATCAAATCCACCAATTCTATCAAATTTCAATTTATATTCATTAAATAAATAAGTAGAAGCCATCTGAGCTATTGATCTCCATTTGTTAATTAAATTTGAAATCTGATCCTTTTTTTTAAGATACGTAGTTGCTTTGATCAATGTATCTTTTTTAATTTTCCAAAGTTTAATTTGTTCATCTAAATTGATTTCTTTTAATGATAATGATGGTTGTGACTTAATTAATGGTTTGAAGCCTATTTATTAATATCTCTCTTGAAATTGATTAGAATTTCGGGGTAGAACTTACTCTTTTTAATTTTGTTGATTCTATACATAATGTTTGGTTGTAAAAAAAAAAAATTTAAAACTATGTATACATTTACAATGAAATGTTAACAATTTGTTATTGTAAACAAATAATTGTTTTTGAATTTGTGATTTCATTCAACATTGTGATTTCTTGTTATTTTCAACTCTTGATAGAGCCTCGAGTATTAATACGTAGTTGAATTAAGAAAATGACTGGTTTAACCTGCGATACATGTTGCTTATTAAATAAAACATTTAATGTATTTGCAATGATATTTAAATTAGAAACTTTTATTGCAAGCTACAAGTAAGTAAAGATAAAAAATAGCTTTATCTTTAGAGAAATAAACTAAGAAAATAGCAATTGCGAACTTTTGGCTGCAAAATTCATAGAAAAAGAAATCTGTTGAATAACAACAAACACACTTCAAAATTGATAAATCAAATTAAGTATTAACTTTGTTTTTGAATTACATTTAATTGAAATCATATATATATATATATCGTTATTTATTAATTAGTTATTCCCCCTTTTTTTCTATCGTATGGTAAAACTATACAAACTATCTATTCTCTACAGAAAAACCTAACACAGTCTTAGCTGAGATTTCATTGTTTTTCAATCATTTTTTCCATGTTTTTCTTTGGTTTTTGACTATTGTTGTTACTTGTTACCTTTTTATTGTATATTCATCTGATCATTTTTCAAAAATTTTGAAACAATTCAATTGAATTTCTAGTTTCGGTCGAACACTAAATCAACAATGAGCCATTGTTCAATTCTTCAACATGCATAAATTATTACAAACAGAATCTTAACACGAACAACCAACATATAATCTTCAAATAGGAGTCGATAGGTTAGTATATTGTAGCTTTCAACCTAGTATATACAAAAAAAAAAAAAAAAAAAAGAATATTATTATTAATTTTCGCTACCCTACGGAAATTCTACTTATATACCATTTTGTATATATACTTCATTCAATTCTAATAGTTCATATTCATTAGTGCAATTACCCATATTATTACACAACATAACAGTTAGAACAGCAGTTTTAATTTCTATTGTCAAAATTTCATGAATTAATACATATATATAAATACATACAAATTAAACATAATCCCTCATGCTTTGTTAATTCTAATAGAAATCACCTTTGTTTTATTTGAGCCTTTTGAAATGTAATTTGTTTCGGTTAGTTTAAATTTTTGTTGTTAAATCAAAAACATCATTACAAAGATTTCAAATTCAGGTCTTGATTGATGAAATGTTTACTTAAATATTGGAATGGAAATACACGGATATAGGCGGATATTAATCCCAATTAGGCCTCAGAATGAAAGGAGAAGGATTATGTAAGAATTTAAAACTTCGGAATTTAGCTTTTATAGCTCAGTGGTAGAGCACCAGATTGCAATTAAGAATTCAAATATCTGATGGTCCCTGGTTCGATCCCGGGTAAAAGCTTCTTTTTTTAATTTTTAATTTTTTCTTTGTTGCCTTGTTGCTATTCTCATTATGAAAGATTTCTTTTTTAAAACGCATAATAATATTAAATATTCTTAATTTCGTTCTATTCTTTTGTGTTTAGTTATCGTAAATTAATATGGAAGAGTTTTATACTATACCGCATAACAAAATAAATTTTTGTCTATAAATGGAACGGTTGAGTTTTATTCAAAGTAATTTATATGATATGCACAAGGGATATACCTGATTATTTGATATTAAGAACGAACAAAACACATTTACAATTCACAATAAAAATGAAGCACTACCGCCTTAGAAAATAATGTATGATAGTGTAATAATAATAAAATACGAAAAGAATATAATTTGTAATAGTTAGATTGGTAATTGTTAATGTCATTTGGGAGTATTATCATATACAATAATTACTTATAATATATCCACGGAACTATTCTTAATGAAAAGAAGAAATGATTTCTAACGTTCAACCAACATAACCACGTAAATTATATGGATATTGCTTTAAGGCGGTACCTTATTTAATTATTTTTTTTTTGTCTTTCGTTTCTTTTTTTAATAATATGCAGTGGTTATTTCAGGTTAAAAAGTGAAACGAACAAACTGAACTAAAGAGAATTTGTATGATTGAGAATTAAAGAACTATATTGTAATCCATTCAATTTGCTCGGATATATCTATAAAATTACCCCCCTATTGAAATTTGTAAAATAACACCCCTTTTTAAAAATTTAAAACCATAATAAATAATATAAATAATAAATAATAATAATAGTAATACACTTATCTAATTAAATAATAATAATGAAATGAAGTAGTTGGCCGTTTGAGTTTCTTTTGCTTTTGCTTTTGCTTTTTCATTAATTGTAATTCACTTTTGCATCAATTATACCATCTATAATTGCTGCAATATAATCTAATTTAAAATTTAATGGTTTGTTAAATGTAAAATCAATTCCAATGGTTTTAAATAGTTTTAAATCATTTATTGAATTTCTTGTAGTGACTGCAATTAAACCAATATTATTAAATTTCGAATTTGTTCTAATCATATTTGCAATTTCAATTCCATCAACAATTGGCATTTCAATATCAATGAAAATTGAATCAAATGTCAAATTTTGGGTAAATAATAAATCCTCAACTTTTGTTGAATCTTGTAATTGTGTAATCATAGCTCTTGGATAAATTTTAAGTAAAATTCTATTTAATATTTTTAAATTTATTATATTATCATCAACTATTAAAAATCTATATTGTTTTAAAGTAGGTAGACTCAATTGTATACTTGTAGATATGGAAATTTTTGATATTGAACTTGATGTAATAGTAGTAGTTGTTATTTGTTTATCATTAGTAGATTCATTTTCGTCAAATGGAGTTAATGGAGAATAGTTATCATCTGTAATTATAAGCTGATCAAATGGATCGACCATTTCTTCATTTTCTGAATGTGAATCATCTTCGGAATCACTTAGGTATATATTATTATTATTATTATTATTATTATGACAATGATGATGGCGTTGTTGTGTATTGGAATAAGTTGCTTGTACATCTAAAGATAATTTAGGTTTTATACTGAAATAATCTAATGATTTGCTACTTGTATGAGATGACTGGTTGATCGATTCAAACTTGTTGTTAACATGGGTCATTGTTTGATCTTCTGATGGAAAAAATGATTCATAAGATAGGTTTTTAACTTGAAAATTATTCATATTCTAATTAGTAGTTGGTTGTAAATAAATTAACTAAAAAAAAAAAAAATAAAAATAAAAAAAGATTATTTGAAACAATTTGGAATAATATTTATTATATAGTTAGTTTATTTATGTACAAGATAAGAATGATTGAATGGCAATGACTGAAAATAATAATTGTATAATTAAATGTTTGTAAGAACTGAAATGAAGTTGAAGTTTGAAATGGAAAGGGAAATAAAATAAATGGAATTTCAATTCATTATATAGTTCCAAACAACCCCAATTTTGTACTATGAAATATAATTAATTAATTATGGTTTTGTACATGATCTGGTGTGAGTCTTTTTCTTTAGAATGTTGGATGGGACCGCCCAGAAACAGAAAGTTTCTTTTGGGTTTGTGTTATTTTCGTTCTTTACTCCGAATTGATAATCAATTACATAACCTGAAACAAACAAACACAAAGGAAGAAATGAACTAAGAAATATATTTCTGCTGTACTTCTTCGGTTCAACCATTCATTCATTTGTTACCGAGACATCTATCTATATCCATTCTCTCCAGCTATGAATTATTACAATCCACCTAATCGAACAACCTAAATCTGGCACTAATAAGCTCCCTTTTTTTTTTTTTATCATTTTTCTTCATCTTTTCGAGTTGCATTGAAACATGGAGATTATTTTTATGAAAAAATTCTTGTCGTGTTCATACACCCCCCTCCCCCCTCCCTCCCTCCCTGTCCCTGTCCCCATACAATTGTTCATGCGAAACATACGTGTACGTATATGTATATACATATTTCCATATTTGCATACAAGAGAGATATCGAAGAACTATAGTTATTCTTTTATTTTAATCTCAATCAATGTAGAGGTCAATTCAACTTTAATTAATAACTATCTATCACATACATTATATTATCTATTTTCAAGACTTATAAATATTCATTACAATTCAAGTTGACAGAGCTACTATTTGGAGTGCATCAATTATTCTTTGGTAAAGAAAAGTTTAAAACCAATAGTTTCTTTTTACATTTTCATGTTTGGTTTAAATTCTGAATCTGGCATGTTTCCAGATTGTTTATTTCCCCTTCGCATCAACTAACTAACACCACTTTTGTTCATAATTTTTCTCCTTAATTTGAATTTTTTAATCTAGAATAAAAAAAGACACAAAGATTCAATTAACTTATTATTATTATTGACGAAGAAGACGGGGTCAAGAACAAATTATTCAATGATTAACCTGTTTTTTTTTGTTTCAATTCCCTGAATGTCGTGTAGAGAATCTTTAGCAAAAGTAAAACCCAGCCGTTTTTTTTATCTCGTGTTTTAATTCTACATTTACGGAAACATGCAATAGATAGGTTGTATTACAAATCGCATTAATTTATCATACAATCTATATATATAAGGTATTATCGTATACGTAATTTACGTTTAAAATTGATCCGAGTTAAAAATTAAGATGCGTATCTCTCTTTACTCATTCCGCGCACATTCGCTTACAGCATTGAGAATTTTAAGTGTAGTGTATCGCTCGGACAAATTGGTTGCTAGCACGGTAATTTAGATTATTTTTTTCCCCTTATATTATTTCCTTCATGCAAATTTTTACAAAACATTCTACAAACAACAACATATTATATATATGGACAATTTGATATTGAGTGAAATATGGGAAAATCTTTAGCATATTCAAAAGCTTGGTTCTAAGCTCGGTTGTAATTGAGAAATATAGAATTGTTAAGCAAATATAGAAACAAAAAGAAAAATACGATGGTTAACTTACTCACGACCGCAAACCAAATGGCCAGTTTAGGGAACTGTACATTAAATGTTTTTTCGTTTTGTTGCGTTTCTTTTCTTTAGCGATGGCTTTATCCAATTAACTGGTGCTAAAATTTATTAAGAATCTGGATCTTTTAAGTTTTTTAGACCCTCTTCAGATTAACACCCTTTACAGTTTTCATAACATGTTGTTTTTGATTTTATTGTATCGATTTTAATTTAACTTTTCTTGTGTAATAGGATATAAAACTATCGGAAGGTTTATTATTTTAACAATTACGAAAACATATCAGATGTTTTCATAGTTATTTTATTTCGACCATTTTATACATTTTGCTTGGATGTTCTCTTTAGCCGTTTTTTGTTTGTCCTCATATCTTCTCTTATACCTATTCTTTTAAAAGACAAACACCGATAAATAATTTATTATGATCTACCTACTAATACTCATCATTAATACAATTCACACACCCCACGTTACGCGCGTCTATGGAAGGATGTTTTAATTCGCAACAAGAGTTGAAAATCAACAGTTTAATACTTTTAAGAGATGCTAAATTAAGATGATTGTGTAGAATTCAAGTAAAGTTTTCAATTGATACTGAGTCCGTAGTAAAATCTCTATGAGTAATTATATAAAGGGAAACCCCTAAGGACCTATTGATAAGACACACCGTGGTCTGTATTTAGGCATTGATAAATTCGCTTGTTACACCAGGTATCGAGTGCCCTAAAACAAGGTCGATCCCCGTTTGAGTCTTCAAGTTTCACATGATATTCGAGGTAGATAAAAAAAAAACTATACAATAGTTGTATGGTTTTGTGATTGTTTCATATATTTCAACTCTTCGGTATGTTTCAATTAAATCTGCAATAAAACAATGAAGGTTAGATTTTTTGTCATTGTTTAGATTCCTTTTATTGTTTCTGCATTGACGACGGTTATTCAGAATCAATTTCACACACTCCGGTTATTGATTCAATTAAGAATTTTATTATTGAAACTATAGTTGACAACATGGAATCTTTAGAAGTACAAACCACAATTTTCTAACCGATGTTTAAATAAGTTGTACATTTCTATTTTTTTTTATAAATACAAGAATTCAATACAAAACCTTAAATATATAGAATGTATCATAAATTTATGTCGAGTCTCAAAAGAACCAAAATTTCTTATTAGCTTATAGTAATAGATTTACCTAGAAGACACATACTGCTTCATCTTAATGAAACATTGATATCTTTTCTATTTTAGAAATGCCGCAACAGGTCCCTACCTAATAGGTTTGATACTTGTTTCTATCTTATTTTTCACTTTACTTGAAAATACTCACATATCAGGGGTACATATACTATTGTTCATGAAAGTTCTTGATTGTTACTAAAATTCTCATTGTGATAAATTCAAAATCCTTTTATCTAATACTTTATACATGGTCTCTATTTATCTATTTATTTTTTTTTTTTTTTTGCAATTTCACTCATCAACTTTATACAACGATCTATATTCTCTCCCCTTGGTGCACAAACAGGCACGATTTTCCAATTGTTATAATTCTCATTTATATAATTTTTCAATTTGATAAAATTTTCACCATTGTTACTTAAATCTGCTTTTGTTGCAACTATTAAAATTTTTTTGTCCTTCATTCTTGATTGACCAACTTCATTGATTAGAATGTTTAAATCAACGATTGGATCTTTGTTTTCTAAGGATATTACAAATACCAATCCTCCAGATCTTTCAATATGTCTTAAGAAATCTAAACCCATACCTTTGTTTTCAGAAGCACCTTTTATAATACCCGGTATATCAGCGACGGTGAATGGATCATCACTGATACCAGCTTGTATCGTACCTATTGTAGGTTGTAATGTTGTGAATTCCCAATGGCCAATTCTGGGAGTAGAATTTGAAATTGAAGTTAATAAACTCGATTTCCCAGCATTTGGTAACCCAACCAAACCTAAGTCAGCAATTAATTTCAATTCTAATAAGAAATTTGTGGTTATACCTTTTCTACCAATTTTACAAAATCTTGGATTTTTAACATCGGGAGTTAAAAAATGCATGTTACCTAATCCACCTTTCCCACCTTTTAATAATAAAATTGGTTTATTTGTAATTTCATTACAATCTAATCCAAATATTGGAAATCTATCATTGAAATTTTCTTCAGATATTAAATCCAAGTCATATTCTGTAATTTTTTTATTTAAATTATTGAAAAAATCTTTTTGTAAATAATATTCTTTTGGTTGTTGTTTAAAAATCCATCCTTCTCCAGGTTCATATCCGCCAGATCTTTTCAATTGGATATTTGATTCATTATCCATATAAAATTCAAGATATAAATCTTCTAATAAATCACCTTCTCTTGCACTTAAAATCGGTTTAATCAATGTTGGTTCGGGAATCCATCGAATTATAGTCCCTAAAGGTATATCAATAATTAAATCTTGTCCATTTTTACCATCCAATTGACCACTTTTACCATTATCTCCGTTTCCAGCAACATATCTCCTTTTCAAATGATGTAATGAATTGAAATGTTTGTCATTTATATTTATGTATATATCACCTCCATTCCCACCATCTCCACCATCAGGAGGACCCGAGGATTTAAAAGTATCGGTGAAAAAGCTAACATTTCCATTCCCGCCATTTCCAGACGTACATTTTATAATTTTTAAATCGATAAATTTACGTTTCTCAATTCGACTTGCTTTTTTCATTTTTTCATTAATCAAATTAGAATAAAATACATGGTGTGAATGATGCAAATTTCCATGGAAATAATCCATGATTGAAACATAATTATGTGAAAGTCCAAATTTTTTATCATTCTTATTCAAGGGAACAATTTCGTTCAATTTTAAAATTAAATCATCTTGGGTAGAAGTTAGGATTTTATTCTTAATTTCACAATTGGAGTATATTGGGGTTTCACTATGAAGTTTATAATTTAACAATTCATTTGATTGTACGGTATTTAAAAGCTTTGTTGATTTATGAAATTGTTTAATTAATGATTTTTTCATAAAAATGATCAAATTTGAAGCACATATTTTTATTCAGTTCACTTTCAAGATGGAACAGAAAAAAAAAAAAAGAATAATATTAACTTATTCTTTTTCGAGTCGAATGCTACCATTTTTTTTTATCTTTAGTCAACTCTTTAAACTGGCAAATGAAGACTCCATAATTAATATTTGGTGTGAAATATAGAGTTAATACACTATTTGATATTTCTGAAAATTACTGTACATATCGTTGCTACAAAAAAAAAAAAATCATCTGCATAATTAAATGAAACAAATGAGGTTATAAATTTGTTATTATCAATTTAATTGTTTTATAAATAACATATATATGATGGCAAATCCGATTTGGACTGCAATATATATATTATATATAGAATCGAGAAATTATTTAGGTTCAACACAAAATAGATGGGATTAAGGTTGGAAGAAACTTATTTTACCTAATAAAAAAAAAAAAAAACTTTGTTCAAGTATATTTTTAGAATATTGGACCATTTCTATTTTTTCGACCACTTTACAAATTTATATCCAAAATAGTTCAAATCAAAGTTATTATCATCTAATATGAATTAACCACAACGCTTAAATAAGTAACTCGAAGAAAGTATTGTAGAATTTTACAATTTAGTATATTTCAAAGTATTTGGGGTTTTGACGTCGGTAAAACTAACAGGCTACAGCTTGCCCAAAATTATTTCATAAAATTGGCAGACAATAACAACTTAAGCTTCTCTTTTTCTTATGTATAGATTATAAAAAAAGGAAAGTTCAAGTTGATGCAATGATAATTTTTTTTTTTTTTTTTTTTTTTGCAGCAAAACCTCAATATTTCAACGTCAATAAAGATCTCGTAAAAAAGTGGCTACCCAAGATTATCCACAAAAGGATAGTAGACATGAAGAAAAAATCTCCAAAGTAGAAGAAAAGGAAAACCGAACAATTTGTCTCAATTACTCTCTATTAACGTTATTTCGGTATGTAAAGATGAGTGTCCCTCTTATACAAATGAAATGTCTTATGATTCAAGGAGCAAATTGGCAATAATGTAATTAAATATACTTAAAAATCGGCGATTTTATAAATAGTTGCAGAAGTTTATGGTTTTGTTATTCATGTTAAATGTTTATTGTATGGCGTTAAACATTTTTGTCGATTATTTCAAAATAGAAAACTATAATACTTAATTTTGCAAGTAGTTTGATGCATCTATCAAAATATAGGCATCGAATAAATATTATAGCAAAAAGCGAGACGCATTTCTTAACAAAGAGGTTTTACTACATTTTAAAAATTAAGAGACGTACTGCATAGGCTTACAAGTATATCCATACAGGATAGTAGTTATAACTATAGAGAACCATAACATATAGTTAACTATATTATAATGATAACCAATTTCAATATAACACACAGTTACATAAGTTATATTGAACTTATTTGTATGTTATTTATTAAAAGGTTATTAAACAGTTTCTTAGTAAATTTAAAAAGTTTTTAAATATTACGATTTTAAGACAATTTCTCACTCAATTGAGATGTTATTACACAAAAGTTTAAACTAACTTAGGTTTAAGTTTGTCTATTTAGGAAATCGACATTATTCAACTAAAACTTAGGTTTAAGTTTGTTTATTTAGGAAATCGACATTATTCAACTAACTACAGATGAATAAAATAAGCCAATTTTTTTAAATAAGCCATTTCAGCGATTAATCTTTGATCAATTTAAAATAAAGACAAGTTACCCCTCCCTTTGAAATACGAGATCAACAATTACTAGAAAATCGGGATGTATATTGATAGACCAAACAGAAATTAATTGAATCATAATTTTAAAACATGTGGCATGCTCAAATTTGAAATTTTCATTGTAATTAAAAAAGCATTAGCAAATATATATATATATATATATCTTGAGCTTTACAGAATACAATCAATTGTAATAAATTTAGGTTTACAAAAACACTCATTAACTATTTGTTTATTTATTAAAACCCATTGAAAGAATTCAAACAATTGTTTTTGCAATACAAAACTACGACAAAACAACAAACTTCTGTAAAATTTTTTTTCTTTTTTTTTTTTTTTTTTTTTTTTTTTTTTTTCACACCAACTTTGTTTGTTTGTTTGTTTGTTCAGTTTTCAACATAAGAATCCTACTAGCTCCAACTGTCTTGTCACTCCTTTAATTATACACACAACCAACTATCTACATTCATTGTATCCAACTTGCGATATATCACTGTAATAAACACACTAGAGATATAACGCATCATAATAAAAAGTATAGTATAGTGTCCTTTTTTCCATTTTTTTTGATTTATTTATTTATTTATTTATTTTTTGTTTTGTTTTGTTTGATTCGCATTTTTTTTTATTTCTTTGTATTTTGAATTGTGCAACATTGTTTTAAATTTATTATTATTACCAAAGTCAAAGATCAGAAAATTTATTATTACTACTGGAAACAACTATTACTTCCTGTTTCATTACAAACCAGTGTCCACATTATATCAAATTATATACAACCAACCACCCCAGTTATTATAGTGTACTTTAGTATTCCTATATCTATATCTGGTCCTCACATTGTACTTACAAGTATTTGACTATTATTATTCATTCCTTTTTTACAACCACCGACTAACATACATCTTATACGAAATATAATCTATCCATACACACACATATATATTATACAATGAGTACACACAATGAATTATATTTACCACAACAACTTATAAATCATAACATCCAACAACAACAACAACAACAACATGTTCCACAACCAACTAAAGTTAAGAAAAAGAAAATATGCCATCAATGTAAATTAGACATCACTGGCCAATTTGTCCGTGCTTTGAATCAATGTTATCACGTCAATTGTTTCACTTGTTATGACTGTGGTATACCATGTTCTTCAAAATTTTTCCCTTTTGATTTAGAATCCAATAATAACCAACAACAAGTACCTTTATGTGAATTTCATTTTTTTTATCGTATGAAATTAATCTGTGCTGAATGTAATCATGCTTTAAGAGGTCCCTTTATTTCAGCTTTGGGTAAAAAATACCATCTTGAACATTTTAAATGTTCAAAATGTCATAAAGTTTTCAACTCAAATGAATCTTATTATGAACACGATAATTTTATTTACTGTCATTATGATTATATAAAGCTATACGCATCACATTGTGAAGGCTGTCATTTTAGTATTGTGAAACAATTTGTTGAATTATATAAAGGTGGTCGAAATCAAAATTGGCATCCTGAATGTTATATGGTTCATAAATTTTGGAATGTCAATATAACACCTGATGCGATTGGGTTACAAAAATTGTACAATTTAACAAATGAGCAAGTTTTGGACCCGATAGAATCAAACATTGATTCTGGATTATTAATGAAGATGGAACAACATATAGAAGAAATAGTTACCAAATGTTGGATGACTTTGAGTGGATTTGAAGAAATTACTGCCACTGGTATTTCCGATATGTTATTGAATGCTAGCACTGGTAATAAATTTCAAGGTTTGATTGTAACACTGAAATTGATTTTATATTTAGAGGTTTTGTTTCGTGCTTTAGATTATATTGTATTACTATGCAACAATTCATCTGAATTACTTCAGAATAGATTGAATATAAAAAAAATTGATCAAGAATCAATTACCGAACAACAATATTTTCAAATGCTTAGAAAAGAACCAAGAAATATAACGGGGAAAATCATGAGTTATTTGGCTATATTGCGAAAATCTGATCAAATTGCATATTCGGGTAGTTTATCCGCAGAATTGTTATCTTTAGTCACTGGCTGTGCACATTATCTTAAATTATTAATACGAATTGGATTATACAATGCATTACAATTGAATAAATTGTATGGTACAACAAATGCAATTGAGAAATTTTTACAATTGATTAATGAATATGATTTTAAAGATGATATAAAACAAATAACTTTTAGATTAAAAATTCCTTCGAGTTCAACAGATGCTTGTGCTTGTTGTGGGAAAAGTATTGAAAAATCATGTGTTAGATTGGAGAACAATAGGTGGCATTTTAAATGTTTTACATGTTCACTTTGTAATCAACAAATTGATTCAAAAGAAGAAGTCAACGAAGCGAAATTTGATATAATACGACAAAGTATAATTTGTTCAAATTGTAAATGTGATAATCAAACTATACAAGGATTTAAAGTTATAAGTGATTTATCACAATTGATTTATTTATTAAAAATTGCATTATCTAGATCAAGTGCAGTTATGAAAATTGATATAAATAAAGAACCAAGAAAAAATACTAATAATAATAATAATAATAATAATAATAGTATTAATGAAATAGATTCTGATGATTATTCACAAACATTGGATGATGTAACTAGATTACGAAGTAAACGTCAAAGTCAAAAATTATCAAAATCAATTAAAAAGAAGGCAAGAAAATCAATTGTAGTGGAAACACCAGACGCCGATAAAGCAAAACAAGATGAAATACAAAATGTAATCACGGAAGAATTGAATGAATTTAATTTTAATGATAATGACGATAATAATAAATCAAGAAGATTATCTTTTGATAAATTTAATGATGAAGAGCGACAATTTGTTAAAAAGTCATTAAAAATTAGGGATGAACCACAACGACAAATTACAAACAATCATCTTGATCGTACATCTGATTTACTAAAGAATGAAAAATCGTTAACATTAGATGATATACCAAGAATTGTAGCTGCTGAACAAGCAAGAGATCAACGTCCAAACGCATTCAAACATCATAATTCATTATATCAACGAAATAATTCACAACGATTAAAAAATGGTAATGGATCGAATAAATCATCGAGCCCAACAGTAATAACACCAAGTGGTGCATTAGATCGTATATTAAACCAACCATTAAACCACCAACCAAGAAGACGTAGACAAAAGTATTATAGTGAATTATCTAAAGATGAACATTTCATAATGCGTCATATAGCAGTTGAAGCTTTGAGTCATGTGAATATGAATTATAATAAAGATGAATTATTAAATTTAATCCAAACAAAGAAACAACCTACATTTTGGGATAAATTTAAATTTGCAGCTACTACTACTACTACTAATAAAGAAAAACCAATTGGGGTATTTGGAGTTGATTTGAATACATTGACTAAAAAATATGGTATTGATTCAGATTTGGGTGTTGGACCTTCAAAATTAAGAATTCCAATTGTAATTGATGATGTAATATCTGCATTGAAACAAAAAGATATGTCAGTAGAAGGTATTTTCAGATTGAATGGTAATATCAAAAAATTGCGCGAATTAACTGAAGAAATCAATAAAAATCCATTGAAGAGTCCTGATTTTAGTACACATAATGCAGTACAATTGGCAGCATTGATGAAAAAATGGCTTAGAGAATTACCAAATCCTTTATTGACTTTTAATTTATATGATTTATGGATTTCATCACAAGGTCAACAAAATTTAGTGTTAAGAAAAAGAATATTACAATTAATTTATTGTATGTTACCAAGAAATCATCGTAATTTAGTTGAAGTTTTATTATATTTTTTCAGTTGGGTAGCCTCGTTTTCTGAAATTGATGAAGAAACAGGTTCAAAAATGGATATACATAATTTGGCAACTGTTATAGCACCAAATATTTTAATTTCAAAACAACAATCAAATGATTCCATGAGTAATAATAATAATAATACAAATCAATCACAAGGTGGCGGGAATAATAATCAAGGAGATTGTTATTTCTTAGCCATTGAAGTGGTGAATCAATTGATTGAATTACATGAAGAATTGAGTATAATCCCCGCCGATTTAATTGAATTTTATGAATCTTGTGGGTTTACAGATAATGAAATTACAACAAAAGAAATTATGAGTAATATCGAAAAATTGCTTGAAAAAAATCCACAATTTTTTGATAATTTTGAATTAAAAAACCCCGATGG
>JAJMBM010000008.1:48067-79936 GCA_030565325.1 Insectozyma coleopterorum
AAAAAAAAAAAAAAAAAAAAAAAAAAAAAAAAAAAACAGAAGAGAGAAAAATTTAATCATTCATATACCCAATGTCGTCATTAAGTTCTGAGTCTTTGAGAAATATAATACAAGAAAGATTAGATGCAGATCTAGTTCAAGTTGAAGATATGTCTGGTGGTTGTGGACAAGCATTTGCTGTTATAATAGTACTGAAGTTATTTCAAGGTAAAAATAAACTATCGAGACATCGTTTAGTCAATAACGAATTAAAAAGTGAAATTGCTTCAATCCATGCATTTACTCAAAAGGGATTCACGCCAGAGGAATGGCAACAACAAGGAGGGAAATTATAATAAAAACCACCAACTATTATAATTTTTTCTCTATAGTCTATTTATTTTATACGAACTTGAATAAACTTTCATCATAATCAACCATATAATCAATAATATGCCAAACATTGTCATTATTATGATTGGAAACAGTTTAAGTCCCTTTTCACTTGATTCAGCTAACAAGCCAATCAAAAATGGTACACCTGCAGCACCAGCACCACCAAATGCACAAATGAATCCAATTCCAATCGTATGATATTTTGAAGGTAAGATATTTATTGACAGTGTTATTGTCGTTGGGAAAATCGGTCCCGTTACAACACCCATGAAAAATACTATTATGAATAATGTAATTTTCAAGCTTGTAAATGATAATAACCAAAATATTACATATCCAATAAAACTTGATAAAATATACGTTAAATTTGCTATTAGTTCATTTTTAAAAAAATGTACAGTTGCAAAACCAAGAAAGATTCTCCCTACAGTTAACCCAGCCCAATATGTAGTCGAAATATGTGAACTTGTTTTGTATGTCCAATCTTTAATTCTTAAAAAAAACGTAACTAGAAATACCCCATATCCAACTTCACCTCCAACATAAATGAATAAAATCATTGCCAATGTCCAGACTAGTTTAGATTTCAAAGCTTCCTTTATCGTCACAGAATGTGAGATTTCAAAATCATCATCATCATTATCTTCTAAATCATTCAATTTTATAGATTCCTTTTTATTTTTCATTATTGACATATATTTATATTTCTTTGAAGTCTCAAATCTAAATAAATACGATATTATAATGATATTTACTCCTCCAATCATTGCCAATATAATATAATATTCATTCCAACGCCATGGATTTTTCTCTCTTTCCAATAGAAAAGTTATTAAACTAGGCGAGATTAGTGATCCAATACCATAACAACCATGTAGGATTCCTAATAATTGATTTGAGTCTATCAAATTACCCATCCAGGTATTTAACGATGCATCCAATGCACCAAATCCAATCCCATTGAAAAAACTAACAAATAAAAGTAGCGAAAACGGCGGTTTCATAGAAACTACTAAATAACATAATGTCATTGACACAGATCCCAACACAGCAACACCTTTTACTCCAAAAATATCATGAGTAATGTTATTAATTGCAGCCAATGTCAAATAACCACACGTCGAAACTAAAAATACAAGACTAACATGCATATCATTGATTTTATAATATTCTTCCAATTTGGGTATCAATGTGCCCAATGTTTGTTCAGCTAGCCCAAATAACACATACACAGAGTAACCTGATAAAATTTGTAATTTCAATAACTTTGAATTTCTCCAATTTGTCGAATCTATAGTTAAGACTTCATCTTCAAACTCAACTTGGTGTTTAATGTTTTGAAGTTGTGGTTCAATAAATGGGGATGGTGATTTGGACGATGAAGGAATGTCTTGATTTTCAAAAGACATGAACTAACAAGATAAAGCGCAAAATTTTTGAATATAAAAGCGGAAGTTGTGGGTAAAAAGAAGTTCCCACAAGTTATTTCAAAATTTTGCACCAATTGAGAATATGTAAATGTCAGCAACAAACAATTTGATACTTTCAAAATTGATATCTTCAAAAAGTTATATTTGGCTGGAAAAAAAGACAAAAAAAAAAAAAAAATAGGAGTACTTCGTAAAATACTTTTGAATCCAAATGTGAAATATAATATCAAGATAGTGTTTGGATCAAATAAGTTTATTTAAATCTTGGATGTGGAATGAAATTAAGACATAATAGTGTTATTCATGTATCTACTTCAATATCCCTAGAGAATAAATCAAGATCTGGTACTCTCCAATGCTTTACATTTCGTGCACATTTTTAAAACTGGGGGTTGATCTCTGCACCGCATATCTGATTTTCTAATTGAACCATTTCTCATTATCAAAGACAAATTAACGACCAATTGAATATTGATGAATACTATATCTATTAGGTTTATATGCGTAAATACTAATAAGATACTAGAAAGCGCAATAACAGTTGAAAAAGGTAGATTCAATAACACTTCTATAAATATAAATTAGTTGGTTGATTAGATGATTAGTTAGGTGCCTAGGTAATTGGGTAAAACACGTATTAGAGAATTAGTATAAATATGAGAGAATATCTATATCTCGAAAACTAAGATTTATTGGATCCATACTCGTTGATTCATTTCCAAAATTGTTATAGATTTCTTGCCAGTTCTTGCTTAAATTGAAATTAGCAGCAATTAATGTTTTTGTTGTTTCTTTAAGAAGTTGAAATGCATAAAATATTGTAGATAATAAGTATTATCTCTAATAGTTATATCCGCAGCAGACCTTACAATTAAATGGATGTACAGGTATGCGATTTCCATTAGATTTAATAAATGGTTATCATCAAATCCAAATGAATCCTACAAGTTATAGAGTTAACAGCTTTTATTACACCATTTGGCTTATATCAATAGAATATCATGCCTTTTGGGCTTTGTACAGCTCCTAGTACGTGTCAAATAAACACAAGGAAATTTAATTGTAGGTAGCTGTGGATATAAATATTAAAGATATTACTCATTATTATCTCAATTTCACAAAATTTTATGCATTTCAACTTCTTAAAGAAACAACAAAAACATTAATTGGTAATTTTAATTTATGCAAGAACAACTGGCAAGAAATCTATAACTTTTTTTTTTAGGTAAAATCTCTATGTAACTATATAGAAATAAAAAACCTAAGGACCTATTAATAGGCACAAAGTTTTAAGCATTTAAGCTTCAAGTTCAGCATAAGCAGCGGTAATACGATAAGACCCTTGTAACGCCAGGTCGCGCGTACCCTAAAACGGGGTCGAACCCCCGGACTGGAAGGTAAACCCAAGCTATAACAATTTTCGAAATGAACCAACGAGTATGGATGGATCCAATGAATGCAAAGATGAATAAATCGTCTACATATAATGAAACACTACCTAATAGATACAGCATTCATCGGATATAGCGAATAACGGTTTTAATCAACTGCATAAAATTTCTAGAATGCGCCCCAGAATTGGCGCTTATAAGTATACATCGACCAACTCCAATGAATCAATCAAATTAATAAACTCGCGTTTTCAATTCAAAAACAGAATAAATATATGGTATTGAATTTTCCACTTTCAATTATCAAATTGTTGACACTACGTTACAAAATTCATTTTATCGAAATTTCTTATCTCATTCGAATATGAAACACTAAAATAGTATAACGTTAAACGCACTTCCCGAACTGTATATTTATGTGAACCATATTCAGTTGAGCAATGATAACGAATGGTTTAATAAAGAGCGGTATCCATCATAAATGTTGTTTTCTTTACATCGCGTAAAAAATAATTTATATTAATATTTCTCGTTTTTTATTTTGTACCAACTCAAACAAAGATTCCATTTTTGAACCACTTCTATTCATGATCAATCTATAACAGGAACTTATTAATATGCTGGAAGATTATATATCTGATTCAGATCAAGAGGAGAATCCGATATTTATCGATTCAGCAATGATTTCTACTCAATTATTGGAAGAAAATATACTACGATTAAGTCCATCAAAACGACAAGAAACAAGACTACGACTATTTGAAAATTTAACAAATAAAACTAACGACTTTAATGATAATCTAATGACTAATGATTTAGAGAATACCACTGTAAATAGAGATACAAGCAATGATAACAATGACAGTTTAAATGATGGAATTATTAACAATCAAGATATTATTGAAGATAGTGATGAAAGTGAAATAGACACATTAAGCCTAACCCAAAGGAATCTAAGTACAATTAGTAATGATAATGCACAGGAAGAAGTTGAAGCACAAGATCAAATACAAAACGATGAAGCTTTGGCTAGATCATATCAAGAAAAAGAAAATGAATTACATTTGCAAAATTATCTAGATTTAAGATCTTCAAATATAACATCAAGAAGAAGTTTAAGAAAAAGAAACTTTGCCAGTACTCATCCTTATTTAGCTGATCAGGCTCATTATTTAGGCTTATCAAATTTAAATTATTTAAATGAGATTTATGAAGAAAATAATCAAGATTTAGAACAGATTGTAAAATATTTAAATTACAATTATTTAAAACTCAAGAAATCAAATCCAAAGGATGATAAATATAAATCAAAGAATTTCTATACTATACTTGGTAAACAATCTAAATTAGCAAAAGAAAAAGAAGCTGAAGAAAATAATGAAAATGAAATTGAATTCCATCCACCTCCAGACACTTTAAATGATACCATGTTTTCACAAGTGAATTTCGACTCAGATGAAGATGATATAGTTCCAAATCTACAAACAATAGAAGAGGAATACTCAGATGAAGATTTGATGCAACCTACAAGACATCATCCAATTATTACAGATGATCAATCGGATGTAGAAGATTCAACATCAAGTGAAGCCGAAGAGACATATGTTAGAGTTGGAGGTAGATACAGAAAAGAGAAAAGCGCATTAAGGGGTGTATTACCAGAATCTGCCAAACATTTAGATATTTATAAAAAGGCAAGAAAGCAACATAATCAGAAACATGTTGCAATAGAGCATAGAAGAGGAATGGCAATTAGAAAGACAAAAAAGAAGAACTTAAATAATAGAGAAGATTTCAATGGATTTGTTGATGATACAATCACTTATGATACAACAAATGAATTGTACCATGAATTATACGAACAACAAATAGAGAATTTTGAACCATTGGCAAATTCACTAACTGAATCAAGATATGATGATATAGAACCAATTGCAAGACATGATGAACCAATTGCAAGATATGAAAGTATAACAATATCTGATAGATCATCAAGTGAAGATGAGGAACTGCAACATGACACTGATTTAGACGTTTTTGAAGTAACACCTCTTAAAACAACATCTAGCGAGCATAATTTCAATGAAGATTCCGTTTATAATCAAAATTACCAGGTTCGTGAAAGCGATCAAATAAATCATATGTTTGCAACTGGTACAAAATCAAATCGTAAGAAACGAAATAGAGAGAGATCAAATCAAAAAAGTTCTGGGAATGTTCACAATCAATCTTACCCAACTAGTCACACAAAATCTTCTAGTTATTCTAGATTAACTGATTTTTCAAATTCAAAGCAACATTCATCAAACAAAAGGACATACAAATCTTCATCTTCAGGAGATATTTATATAAAACTACCGTTTAAAAAAGTTACCAAAGCCACAAAAACTTGGATTCCAGAAAATAATTATAAATCAACCTCAAAATCCAAGAATGAACAAAATAATCAATTTAAATCTGATAAGGTCAAAAAGAAAAAGAAACACAATTCAAGAAATCCTACAATTGATACTTATATTGTTAAAAATTTTAGAAATGGTAATGATAATTATTTATTTTCAAGGACTCCCATTTTATCAACCACTGTATTTGAAGCAGAAAGCGAACCGACATATATTGATTTATCAAGAAATATCAATCCCTCAGTTCCTCTGTTGGTTACTTTAAATTCTCAGCCATTATTTGATCCTGGTTGTATGTTGAATGACATAAATTTAAAAAGAATTAAAGAATTGGGACAAGGCAAATCATATACAACCAATAAAGATTCAGTCAGTATTAATTTTATGAGTGAAAATTATGTTTTAACATTGGTTGATTTAAGTAAATCACGTTTAACCAGGGAAAGATTATTAACTAAGATTAATAAATCAATCAAGAATTGTAATGGTTTTAATCAAGTATTAATTAATGGTATTTATCAAAGTTTACACCAGTTGATTATTTGGTATTTAATTGTTCAGCAATTGCCAAGTCAGAAAGAAATGAAATTACTTCACATAATCATCTCCAATACAATCAATAGTTCATTACCTTCAAATTCAATATTATTTATCCTACCTTATTTATTATTATGTGACTTTACTATTTCAAAAATTGGAGAGTTAAACTCTCAAATGGTTAAATTTGATCATCTAGGTGACATTTATTGGCAACTATTTTTTGATTGTTATACTCATGAAACGTTTGAATTGATTAATTTTGAAACTAGAAAAGGGAAACCCGCGGAATCATTTTTTATTGCCTATTCATTAATTGATTATCAATGGTTAATCACAGCTTTGACAAAGTATGAGCCAATTAATATTTCAATCTTGCTTGAATGTGTTTTGAATTTATGCTTTTTTGGTAAAGTTCGTTCGTGGGAAGTACTCCAATTAGTCTTTTCAAAAGTTAATGAATATACCGATTCTGAGTTTTATTATAGATATATCGAGATCATTTATTTATTGAATCAAAGAAAACAAATGCCATTTGATGAAAAAATCATTTTGCAAATTTATATATCAATTACCACCAGAAAGTTTGCGAATTTCCCTGATGAAATTGGTATACCTGAGGTAATGATTGATCAAGTTAAATCAAGATCAGATATACCTTGCGATACATTTTTTGATAGATTTATGCAACTTTTGTATTGGTATGCTAATGGATTAGAAGCTTCGAAAGTTAAAAGATTGGTTATAAAATTATTTACATTTAGTAAATTTCAATATCAAGATGATCAAGAACATATGGCGATGTTCATTAATAGATTTAATTTCATTATTTTGTTATCACTGTTATCAACAGTTGATTTGAAAAGTCAATTACTCAATTTATTAAATGATATTGGAAATGATATAGAGTTGATAAAGTTATCTTTAAATGGGTTGATTACATTGATTCAAATATCGATTGATAAAAATTTGAAATTACCCATAGATGGATTATCAATATTGTTAAACTGTTTTATTAATAATTTTTACATCACTCCAGGAATTTTAAAACTTTGGAGAAAATTTACAAACTCATTCAATATGATTACCAATGCACCTCCATCGATCCAACTACAATTTTTGCAATTAAGCGAGTGTATCAATTTACAAGTCCCAGATAAAATATCTAGTGCATTATTAGAAGTATTTACTAAAATCTGTGACGTACTTATTACTACTAAATTTCCAGTTAATGTGAAATTGATTGAAAATGTAAATGAGATCAATTTGAAGATTTTAAATAAGCAAATGGGAAGGATACCATTACCTAGTGTTACGCAAGAACAAAATATTGGAAAATTGATAGAGACAAGCATCTCATTGTGGATTAAATGTACTAATATATTGAAGGAAAATTGGGATAAATTAATTTTACAAAAATTTCCATATACTGGTAATCATCAACTGAGAGAACAATTTGCATTATATTTTTATTTTGAAATTCTTCAGTATCATGATTTGAGAAGTTGTAGAGAAGTTATTATTCGAACTATTTTGAAAAATTTAACGAGTTTTAACTCAACATCGACTAAATATTTATGGAAATTGATCACCAAGATAAAACATTGGAATATTTTCAATTTAACTAAAAAGGATATAAATTTGGAAACATCAAGAAATTTAATCTTACAAAGGATTATTTTTAATGTTTCTAATCTTTGCAAACCCCAAGAGATCAAATTATATATCAAAGATATTTTAAAGAATTTGACAAATGAATTTAATAATTATTTTGCATCAATTTGGTATAAGGAATTTTGTGCATTGACTCTTCGGGAAATTCAAAAGAAAATCAATGCGGATTATATTGAACAAGAATTGTTATTAAATTTGAGTTTAAAATTAGGCATATCACAAAATGA
This sequence comes from Insectozyma coleopterorum, assembly GCA_030565325.1. Classification (NCBI taxonomy): domain Eukaryota; kingdom Fungi; phylum Ascomycota; class Pichiomycetes; order Serinales; family Debaryomycetaceae; genus Insectozyma; species Insectozyma coleopterorum. The sequence continues at coordinate 56,104 of JAJMBM010000008.1, forward strand.
ATTGATTCAATTGAAATTTCATACATTTCCTATAAAAGATAAATTAATAATGTTTCATGGTGAATTTTTCAACGCATTATATTTTTCAGGTGATTACACTAAAGTTTTAGAAAAGTATACTTTCAATGAAGGTACCGAGTTAATTTACCATATTATTGGTATTTATTTGAACGAGGTCCTGACTGATGAATTGATATGGAAACCGATTTATATCATATTAAATTTTTTCACCAAAAATATTGAATATGGGAAATTTTATTTAGATGCCAAATTCACGACATTTTTAAAAATATTAGACCAGATAATTTGTATTCAAAATAGTTGTAATTCATATTATTATTTTGAATCACAAAGATTGGTTATCACACTTTTCAAATATTGTCTTATTTTATTTGATGGTTATAGAGATAGAGAATTGATTATCAATTGCATTTCAGAAATTACAGATTTGCCATATAAAGTTCATTCGGATTTTACATTGGATTCAATTCTGAAATCAAGATATCCAAATGAAGAACCACCAGAGTCGATCAATTCCGAAAGGAAGTTTATTCAAGAGAAAGAAGAATTTTTTAAAAGTTTAAAACCATCACCTTTTTACACTGGTGATTGTTTGTATTATGATTTGTAATGTAAATTACTGAAGGCCCCTTTTAACTTTTTATGAATTTAATTTCAGCCTCTAATTTATCTTTAGCTCTTTTAATATGCAATCTTAACAATATTTTAGCCTTTGTCTTAATTGGTTTACACATGGTGCCTCCAGTAGTTGCATCCATCTCTTGTAATACATTTACAGATTTTAAAACGGCTTGTGTTTGTTGTAAATTTATAGAGAAAGGAGAATAATTTAAAAGTTTAAAACCATCACATCACCAGTTTATACTTAGTGATTGTTTGTATTATGATTTTGTAATGTAAATTATTGAAGGCCTCTTTGACTTTTTATCAACTTAATTTCAGCTTCTAATTTATCTTTAGCTCTTTTAATATCCAACATTGTAACTACTGATCTTAATAATTCATCATATTTAGCCATTGTCTTTCTTGTTGGCATAATTGGTTTAAACATGATGCCTCCAGCAGTTGGTACATCCATTTCTTGTAATACAGCACTTACAGATTTCAAAACGGATTGTCTTTGTTGTAAACCAGATAATTTTTGTTGAGATCTTAACGATACACCAGGAGTCAATTTTTCGGTACCATGATAATGTAAACCATAAGCCTCTTCTTCCTTTTGAGTCAAACGTTTTGAAAGTAATTGTTGTATTGAATTTGCTTCTTGTTTTATTGCAGGATTTGTATGATGATTTTGTTTTATGAAACTAGCCAAATATTGTTGTAAATTTGTTTGAAATACCTTGTCTCTCCTTATTGAAGACGAAGCGGCTAATGGAATTGGAGGTGGGATTGGTTCTTGTTTATGTTGTTGGCCTTGTTTTTTCTTTTGATGTTTGTCATAAATCATTAAATTACTATAAAGATTACTAATGCCTTGAGATGATTGATATTGCAGTACATTTTGGGTTGATTGTGGAGAATCTAATAATGTTAATAAATTTGATCTTTCGAGTAGCATTTTCTTTGCAGCCAATTCAAATCTTCTAGCTTCGATCACTAAACTTTCTTCTTCGGCTATTTCAGCTGGTGTTCTCTTGAGTAAATTTTCTAAATATTGCTTTCGTTCAATTTCTCTTGGTTTTGAAAAATGTTTCAACGATTCTATTAGATTTTCATTTTTATTTTCGTGGTTTTCCAATATTTTAACGCATATTCTGTAAAACTGTTCTTTTAAATCTTCAACTGTACGATTGGATGGGAATCTATCATGTATGATTGGCCATTTCAATTCAAATGTTTGACATAGTTCAAAGAGATTCTTTGTTTCTTCAAAAGTCCAATCAAATTGATCTAATTCTGTTTCAATTTCCTGTTTGATCTTTTCCTCTCGAACTTTTTCTTCTGAGATTATTGGATCGTTTGAATCATTTACATCTCCATTAATATTTTCCTCATTTCCATCAATATTCTCCTTTGCATTTCCATTAATATTTTCATTCTCATTTTCATTCTCATTCTTATTATCATTTTCATTCTCATTTTCATTTGTCACGGGTTCTTTTTCATTCTTTTCCTCTTGTTTTTTTTCTCTCTGTTCTTTCAATTCTCTAACACTTTCGGCATGCCTTTTCTCAAATTCTTGTTGTTTAAAACTATCTTTTATATCATTCATATATGACTCATATGTTTCTTCATTTATAAACTCGGGGATATCTAATCTAACATTAAATTTTTCAAAAAAATATTCCTTTTCTTCTGATTCATTTTCTTGTTTTAGCAATTCCTCTGAACCTTTGACCCAATGATGTAAATGTATATTCTTATTTCTACCAGGTTTGAAACTCACTCTACTCCATGGAGATGGTTTAAATTGTCGTTTATCTTTGTTCGATACATATGAGGAAGATGATAAACTTATAGGTGGAGTATTTGGACCAACTAAATTATACAACTCTCTGGCCATACCAGTCAATTGTTTACCGTTATCAGTTGGAGTTGATGTTTTCTGTTTCTTTTTCGCTGGCTGATCATCTCGTTGTATATTAAGCACATCTAATATATCGTTAGCAGACATGGTGGATTTGTTGATAAACAAAAAAAAAAAAAAAAAAAAAAAAAAAAAAAAAAAAAAAAAAAAAAAAAAAAAAAAAAAAAATAAAAAAAAGAAGTTGAAAAAAAAAAAAAAAAAATTAATTATCCATTATGCTATATAATGGTATAAATTTCTATCATTATCATCACGTTTTAAGTATTCCTTTTCTATCAAATCTTCTATTCTTTGTTTGATTAATAGTATCAGGGGTTGAAACCTATTACTCAATTGTTTAATTAATTCTTCAATTAATTGATTATGGGTAATAGTTTGTCTTGATTTTAAAATTCTTACAATTGCAGCATTGACTTCGATTTTTCTACTCTCTGATATATTATTATCAACTTCTTCTTTCTCTTCTTCATCAGCCTTTTTAGTCCTTGTAGTAGCTGAAGATACAGTTAACACTTTTACTTTCACAGACGGAGATTTAAATTTCTCATTCAATTTGAAGATATCAGTATCGTTAACATCTTTCGACATTGGAATCTTGATTAATAATCTTGATTTTGGAGCAACTGCTATAGATTGGAGATGTCGCTTTAATTCCAATTCGGGTATACCTGTTAACTCAGCGATTTCTAGATACGACAATTGTTTTTGTTCTTTAAATGGTGAAACCAATGAACCATCATTTTCAGTCAGTTGCGGTGCAAATAATAACATAATGATTCCGGCAAATGTAGACATATTAAATTCATAAGTTCTAGATGGATACGTTATTCTTAAATCCATTGATCCAAATTTAGGTGACCAATACAAGGATTTGTTGTCGTTTTTTTTACCATTTGACCAAAATTCTTCAAATTCTTTAATTGTCAATCGTAGTTGTCTTGGCCATTTGAAATTAGTCTCTTGTTGTGATTTTTGAAATGATTTATAATCTTTTGTCATTGATTTTGGCCAATCATTAACATTACAGATTTTCAATTCTAATTCTATCAACTCTTGTTGTTGTTGTTGTTTTGCATTCTTAATCAAGTATTTTTTCCATTCATTAGTTAAATCTCGTGACAATTTTATGTCTTTATTCATTTTGATCACTTTATCCAATGACGAAGTACCCATTTCTTCACTTAATTTGCCAAGGATTATTTCTTCAATATCGATATCTTTATTTCGAGAAGCTCCCTTTGAATTAAGAAATCTTTTCGCAAAATGATTTGCATAATTTGCTTCAAACGCATCTTTATCTTTAATAAATCTTAAGAATAGTATTGAATTATTTATCAATTCTTGGGTTGGATCCCCTGATAAGATTTCTTTCAGTTTACCTTGTTGTTTGATATGATAATCCATATAAATCGATAACAATTCAGGCGCATTGATGGGGTTTCGTTTTGTTCCATTTATAAAATCTCTCATTGCGAATGTAATTGTTTGTTCCAATAAAGGATTTTGATCAAATGATTCCTTCCATATTAAAATCATTTGTTCGCGAAATTTGAGTACAATTTCAATCCATTTAATTGCAAAAGTAGTCGTCATATTACCTTTCTTGGATGTCGTCGTCTCAATTGAATTCTTTACAATTTCAGGTAAGGCTATACCCGAATTGACTATTGCTTCTTTTAACCGAAGTCTGAATAATTGGTATTCATCATCAAATCTTCCATTTAAAGTGTATGCTAGTTTTAAATCAGTGTAATGATAAGTCTCATTACCGTCAAATATGTTGGTCGTTACTGGCTTTAACCAATACTCTAAACCTTGATTCGAATCTAGAATCATCTTATCAAGCTTGTCTTTGATTAAAATATTATTCATTAAATCTATTAGTTTGGGATACGTAGATGACGGTAAATAAAATTTAATTCTATTTTCTTCATCTTTGATAAATTGCATAGTTGATTGTAAATATTTCGACCCCAGATTATATGAAATATATTCTTGTGATAAATTATTGAAAAATAAATCGGAACTATTTAAAAATTTAGGTTCAAATACGGTTTGATAATAATTTTCACCATATAATTGCATATCAGTACTACTTTCAATGAGTAATTCCATCATATTGATAATTTTGGTTATATACATATTTGAAGTGATGACAATTCCACATCTGCTTCGTTTGATTTCCTCTAAAACAACATCGACGATTTTAAATCCAACTTCATCATTATTATATTTTATGATGTAATCTTTGAATAATTGAATGCCTAGATCATAGATTAATAATTTTTTATTCTCCTTGACATGAACTCTATTTAAGTACATTAAAACATCACTTATAAATTTCATCGCTTGTAAATGTTCATCCCATTCTTGTATTAAATTAGACATGAACAATTCTGAATTTGAATTCGATAACAATAACTTGTTTCTCCTTGAAAGCAAATGGGTTTGAATCTCAGTTGAAACATTGTTATAAAGTTTTTCACCAAATTTTCTCAACACTAGAACATAAGCTTTTCGATAAAGTTGTTCATAAGATAGATTGGATACATTTTTATTTTGAATTTGAGATATTGCATTTGATAAAACAGACCAATTCTTATCGAAATCTATAGTCGAATCAGTTGTGGAATTCTCAGCCGATGAACTGATCAAGGATTTTCTTGGTGGTCTGATCTTAGATCTTCTACCTCCAGGTATCATAATTTAATATATTATTTGATGGATATAAAATGTTCCACGCGTGTGGATCTCAAAAGAAAAAGAAAAAAGATCAAAAATTCATATCATCATATATTATTATTAAAGAATCTCTATCTATTTAGTAGCCTTTTTAAGTCTAAGAATAACGAAAAACCCTTCAATCAACTGCATAGTATACCAGATGTATCTTTGACTAGTTGGTGCTCTATATTTTCTAAGAAAATTTCTTGTAAATAACACAACTTCCGACAAATGAACTATAGCCAACCCAATTACAAGTCTTAAGGAGTAAATTTCAAATATTGAATAATAATGTGGAATATTCGATGGTAAATAAGATAATAAAGATTTTAATAAATGATTATTCTTGAATAAATTTCGTAAAATTAGCGGATTAATTGAATTCAAAATCAAAATTATCCAAATTGGATACATTGGTAAGCTTAAAATATCCGGGCCAGTTACTTTGGTAAGTCTTTTGATTTCATAACCTTGTTCATTAGCACAATATTTAGCCATGGCGATTAATTTCGCTTTAATGTCTGACAATTGTGAGACTTCCACGCCATCCTTCTCCTTAGCATCATGCCAATACAATGATAATGTTTTAGTTTGAATTGGATTAATACAATCATATTCTAATATTATTTGATTTTCATCGATTGATTTGATTTGAACAGAATCTTCAACTAAATACTTAGGATCCACATCACCATAGACAACAACGTAATCAATTAAAGCCAATTGATGATCTCTATTCATATGAGATACGATTCTCTCGGCATGGACAGAAGTCATGTTGAAAAGTTGTTCAAAAGTTTTAAAATTAATGATTATAAATTTTTTGATCACCTATTTTTTTTTTTTTTTTTTTGAATGAATATGGGGTAACCACTACCCAACTGAGTAATAATAATTCTGAACACAATATATGAATCATGTGAAAACAATTGGAACAGATAAAAGTTCAAAAGTTCAAAAGTTCAAAAGTTCAAAAGTTCAATTCAATTAACAAATGAAACAAATAAAAGTTCAATGCAAAATGTATGAAAGATTGTTCACATAGAACAATTGAAGACGTGTATATAATCTACTGTTCGCTCTATAATTTATGTATGCCCCCCATGTGTAATGACGTTCTGGAATGCCCATGATGCAAGTTTGGCAAGTTTGGCAAGTTTGGCAAGTTTGGCAAGTTTGGGGGTGGAAAACGCAAAAAAAAACCACACCACTATTATACGCCCCCTGCACTAAAAGTGGAGAATTTCCCTAAATAGTTCCAACTATTTAAACCTTTTCAAAACACCATGTATTTCTCCAACAATCGATAATTCAAAATGCAAGCAATTGAATTTCTTGCACGTGAAAATTTCAAATATGTCACTGACAAACAAATACCCAACATAGTCCATCCTCATGATGTCAAAATCAAAATTCTGTATTGTGGAATTTGTGGTTCGGATCTACACGAATACTTGGATGGGCCAATCTTTTTCAAAGACGAGGTCAATCCAGTCACCAATAAAGTGAAAATTGGCCAAGCATTGGGTCATGAAATCTCCGGTGTAATTGTCGAATTGGGTAGTGATGCAAATGAAAATTTATCAATTGGACAACATGTGGTCATCGAAGCTTGTGGTACTTGTTTAGACAGACCATATTTAGAATCACCAAATAACGATGCTTGTCATAGTTGCTCAATTGGTAAATACAATTGTTGTGAGTTTATAAATTTCTACGGCTTAGGGTTCGATGATGGTGGATTTGCTGATTATTGTGTAATTGCTGATAAACACGTGCTTCCATATAACAAAGATATTATTGATGACGATGTTGCCGCCTTGATCGAACCCTTGAGTGTCAGTTGGCACGGTGTAAGACAATCAAAACTAGTTGCAAAGCCAGAATTGGAAACTTTAATTCTCGGTGGTGGACCAATTGGCTTATGCACAATTTTTGCATTGCGTGGACACAAGGTTGAGAATATTGTCTTGAGTGAACCCGCACAAGCCAGAAGAGAATTGGCTGCAAAATTGGGTGTGAAAACTTTTGATCCAACACATAATTCAATTGAAGAATTGCGAGCCTTGACAAATAATAGTAATGGGTTTGATTACATTTATGATTGTTCGGGTAATAAAGACACTTTCCACGCAATGGTTGATTTGTTGAAAGCTGGTGGTGTAGGTACAAATGTCGCAATATGGCCACATGTCCCCGTGGATTTATATCCAATGAGCTTGACATTGAATGAAATTTATATAACTGGAAGTATGTGTTATGATAGAAAAGACTTTGAATTGGTTATTGAAGCTTTTGAAACTGGGTTGATTGATCAAGAACAAGTGAAATTATTAATCACAGGTAGGGTTCCTTTGAAAGATGGTATCGAAAAGGGAATATTGGAATTGATACATAACAAGGCTAATAATATCAAAGTATTACTTCATCCTTAATCCATCATATGAACTTTGTAAATATATTAATCAAAAAATAATCAAAAACTGTTTGTATAATCCTCTCTTAATATCTTTGAGAAGTTAGGTTCCTGAAAACTTTGCTTATAACCAGATACCATGAGTTGATGAATCTGTTACAATTTCACAACGATAAATTATTATTTTAACTGCACAACAACAAAATTTATGAGTAATAAACATAATCAAATTCAAGATTCGAATGATGAAAGCGGCAATTATTCTAAAAGAACCTCTGAATAAAGAAAAAAAAAATACAGCACATAAATCGAAACCCTAAATTGCAAGAAAACGAATCCCACCCAACAATGAAACTAGAAATTATAATTATCATAATCACGATGAATCAGAAGGTGATGAAACTCAAAATTTGATCCAAAGGCATTTAGAACTGGAAACAGAAACACAGAATCTAGGAACTAACTAAGAAATAAATACTAAAGAGACAAAAATGGATATTTTAATTGCTTTAGATATCAAAATTTATTATAAAGAGACAAAAATGGATATTTTAATTGCTTTAGATATCAAAATTTATTATAAAGAGACAAAAATGGATATTTTAATTGCTTTAGATATCAAAATTTATTATAAAGAAGGCATATTTCAAGCTAAGGAAATATATGATAAAGATAATTAAATAATGGCTTCTATATTAAAATGAAGGTTTGTAAGCGCGTTTAATTTTTATTATCAATCTCTCTCTAATTAAATGTGTATATTCAAGTGTATCAAAGTTTTAATTGAACATATTATAAAGAAACGAATAGTTACTGCTTTATCCTTATTTATATATGAAACCACTAAGAAACCATCGAAGATTGAAATTGTCTATACTCTATAATTAAAACGGTCAAGATACGTATTTTGCACACTCTCTAATCTGAAACAACGTTTTTTTGCAACTCTAAGATAAATATAATATTTCTAACCATTTCTTAGTATTCTGATTCCAAGCTTTTAGACATAAATTCAAAATCGCAAGAATAATCGCTTTTTAGGTTTATATTTATACGGATTTGAATTTAACATCACTCCTGGTGTGCTTATTACTTTAAATTCAATTGAATTCCATTGAACCATCTCGATTCATGATATACTAATTTGAAAAAAGAAAATCACGTTGATAACAACATGTTTATCAACTGGACTACAATCGCACTGAATCGAAAGAGGAATAATTAGAGTTGCTTCATGAAATATAACCAATCCATAAAATACTTAGCAAACAAATAACCTAATAAATACATCAAACGAAATAAAATAACCCCATAAACCTTTTACAACCCAAAATATCATACCACTCATTGATTAGTTTTGGGTTTGTTTTTTATATTGTGTAACGATTCTACTCTTGCTTTTTTGGATAAACCAACTCTTGATCTATTACCGCAGATTTCAGATAATGGTTTCAGCGATACTCTCTTGCGTGTAATTTTCCTCGATACTTCGTTTTCTTTATCATTATATTGGTGATATGATAATATCGTGGCTGTTGTGGATGGTGATGATTTTGGTTTATCATCCGAAGATAAGATAGGTGTTCTTGATCCTGTTCTGGAAATGGATTCCTTTGAAACTATTCCATTGTCAATAAATTCATTATCATCACATTGAGTTGAGCATTCTATAATTTCATCAATTTTAGGATCAACTTGTGAACCTAATATATTCTCCTTGTCGAATTCATCAGATATACATCTTTCCATATCTTCATTATAACCAGATTCATCAGATATACATCTTTCCATATCTTCATTATAACCAGATTCATCAGATACACATCTGTCCTTATCTTCATTATAACCAGATTCATCAGATATACATCTTTCCATATCTTCATTATAACCAGATTCATCAGATACACATCTGTCCTTATCTTCATTATAACCAGATTCATCAGATACACATCTTTCCTTACCTTCATTATAACCAAATTCGTCAGATGCACATCTTTCCTTATGTTCATTATAACCAGACTCATCAAATATACATCTTTCCTTAGATTCACCGGAGTCTAATACAACCACAGAAACCTCTTTGATGGTGTCAACCGATGTATCTCCGTCTGAAACAACAGGTTGTGATAAATAAAAATTTAAATCTTGATTCATACCAACAGCAAAATCTTGTAATTGAATGTTATCATTACTAATTTTAGCAAAACTAGATAATTTGCCAACACCAAAATCTTGTATTTGAATATTATCACTGCTAATTTTCGAAAAACTGGCTAATTTGCTATCAGTGCAACCAAAACTCTCTTGTCTTATTGATTCCAAAGTCAATGGAACCAAATCGTCTTCACTATCGGATATATATGAAGATTCGTAAGAACTTTTAATTGAATCTGATCTTGTTGCGATTGTATTCTGCGTGTTTGGTAAGGAATAACATCGATTGGTTAGGTGGACAGGTCTATTGGAATGGATTGATAAAGACGTCGTCGTATGCGAGTTATACTGAGCGTTTGTTTTATATTTACCCATCAAACATTAAATGAAAAGAATGATTTAAATAAAAAAAAAATAAAAATGTAAACAAAACAAAACAAAAAAAAAAAAAATGATTTCTTCAACATTCATTCATTCAATCGTTATTTCTTAAAATATGCTCATGTTGCAAACAACAAAGACAATTGAATATTAATTAGTTGATTTTTCATATCCAAAAATTGTATAGTCATGGTAGTGAATTATCGACGTTCCAAGACATAACCCTAGAGGTCTAAGCACATTACCTCAAGTGTTTTCTGCATCCTTACCCATTCTTCCATAAGGAGACTTGGTTGAATTAGAAATCAAGGTAGAAATATAATTGCACTTATATTACAGTTCATGATCTAGATCAGGGATTAAAAATAGAATACATCGTTTGATACAAAAAGAAGGTTAATACTTCATTAAAATGCAAACGTGAATATTCCGGCCATTTAATTCTGTCAATATGAATTATGATATTTTCATTATCTACTTTTTTTAATTCAACCCAATTGTTTTACTTTTTTTTTCCCTTTATTGATTTCAGAATAAAAAAAAAAAAAAAAAATGAAACAAACTGCATATATTTATATCTTTGGGAAATCAAGTGAATATTACTGATGACTAATCTAGAGGCTATTATAACCGATTCTACGTTAGATTTATTATGTAATGGAAGCTTTTTCATCTTGGTGATACCAGATAAAACAAAGAGACTATATAATACTTGATTGAAATCTCACAGATCTAAGGGCTATATGAAGGACTGACGATAAGATCACTATGTTATATATGGTTTACAAAAATCTCCACGTCAAATTAGGAAATACTCATTTATCACCTTATTATATAATTTCATTGTAATTTTGGGCTACCCCTCGTTTGGATAGTTTCAATACTTTTTTCTTATTAAGGGTAAGGAGGTATATAAAGATTACAATGATTTTGAGTGTAAGAGAATGATATTGACTAATGGATTGATAAGATGAGAATTTGGAGTGATCAAACTAATTTACAATTGTGGTTTATAATTTGAGAAAGATTGAATTTGAATGTTTTTTTTGAGTATGTTTTTTTTTTTATACTAAATCATTGGAAAATATTTACTAACATTGAATTTTAAAACTTTAATATATTTATTATTTGTATAAACATCTACATTATAATACATTTGAGACATGAACTTTTATCACTTGATTCTGGCGCTTTTGTAGTTTGTTGAGCTCTTGCTGGTGCAGCAGCAGTGCTTTTCTTTTCAGTTGGGGCAGCAGCAGCATTATCATTTGTTTCAGTAGCTTGTGCGGCTTCGGCTTCGGCTTCGGCTTCGGCTTCAGTTTCAGCTTCAGCAGCAACAGCAGGGGCTGTTTCAACTGGAGCAGCAGTGGTTTCAACAGTAGATGATTCACCACCGAATTTAGCAACAGTTTCAGCAAAAGTTTTACCTTGAATGAAAGCCTTTTCTTTTTCGACATCTGTAGGTTGTTTTGAACCATCACCACCTGCATAGGTACCTGCACCATATGGAGTTCCACCTTGCGGGCTATCCATATGTGCTTGTAATTCAAAAGTTTTAGCAAAACCCAATGGTACATAGATAATACCGTGATGAACTAAGAAACTCAAAGTATTTCTAACTGTCATTTCTTGTCCCCCAGATTGTGTACCTGTACTAACAAATATAGCAGCTAATTTACCATGCAATTTACCGGCTGCAATTGTTAGTATAAAAAATCAATTGTTGCAAAAAGCAAAAAAGCAAAAAAAAAAAAAAAAAAAAATCGAAGGAAAGTGAATAATAATTTCAATCAATTTCTCTTTGGTTTGAAAAGGTGAAAAGACATACCAGCCCATAAAGAACCAGTAGCATCCCAGAAAGCAGCAATTTGAGCAGGGAAACCACCAAATCTTGTAGGAATACCAAATATATCAAAATCGGGAGTTAGTAAATTGTTCTTAAAATATTAAATCAATAGTAAAAATATCAAAAAAAGTGAATTCAAATGTGGATACTTACAGGCATCATATTCGACCAAAGTGTCATTTGTAGCAATTGGATAATCTTTCTTTTCTGGAGCGTGTAATAATTGTAAAACTTCATCACTTAAAGTTTCTTCAACTTGAAAGATATCGGCCTTACCTCCGGCAGCTTCAATACCGGCCTTTTGTTGTTCAGCTATCTGAGCAATATGGTGATATAATGAATAAATAATAATTGCAATTTTTTGAGCCATTGTTAATAAATGATGATGATAACTGAATAGAACGGAGCTGAATAAATGAAATTACCAAACAAACTTTGTAAGAGGCAAAAAAAAAAATAAAAGGAGCAAGGTTTAGTATAGTTATATGTTGGGAAATTACAAGTTGCATGTTGATCGAATAATAGTTATAGATTATAGACGGCATAAAAATGAAAGGTTTTAGTAATATTACACAATACGGGCTTTTTTTATTTTAGTGTGTGGAAGCCAAAACTAAGTACTGTTGCAGCGTGTCTTTTAGAAATTGATTAGTAAAAATTCAAACAGATATTGGAACATTATTCGGATTTAGCAATTAAAGGAGTAAAGAATGTATGATTTCGGTTTCATTGGAGTTTAAAACGATTTGTTCAGTTTTTATATAGTAGTTCGTTGTTGTCGTCAGAATTCTCTTATCCACACATCATGCCAATGTGTGTTTAAAAGTGACATTGGAAATATATCTTCCCTTTTACATATTTTTGTTTTGAGAATATTCCACAATTTATAGTTTTTGCAATTTGGGGTAAATCGGGTATCCGCCATTGCAATTTTGATCAGTAGCTTTGGGAAAAAGGAAATAACGTTTTGTCGAGAACACTATTGATTATAAATTCTTACACGTAGAGTTTGTTAGAGTTGATATAAAGTTTAACGATAAAAACGATTGAAACGAATGTATGATGGTAATTGATCGAATCAGTCAAAAATAATTATTAGAAATTCTTAATCCACTCCCTCCCATATGTATACAAATCGATATCACCACTAAACATTATGAACATGCTTACAACGGCTGGCATAACTGTTACTTATTATTTTTGGTTTAACAAATTACTTGTTTGAATCCTTGATGTGTACTTATTTCTACATTTTATTTTTTAACCATGTGATCTATACGAAACATGGGTTGGGAATGAATTGTTCCGAGAAAAAAGTTGGCAGAATCTTACCAAAGTGTTGTCAATTCAATTGGTTATTTAAAACTATAGCCGGGTTTTAACAACGGGGGGGATTACATAATGTTATTACTAATAGATTTGTAATCTAACTTATTTTTAACTTTTACCTTTTGTGTTATATTAGTCTTGACATTGAGTAATTTAGCAATTATATCAAGTAACTTGTTATTGAAAAACGCGATTTCGCGATTTCAATCTTTGCGACGGAGTCTTAGCATAGTGTTTTGTGGGATCGTTGTTATCGTCATCTCTTGTTTCCCAAGTGTTAATTGATAGATAACCAACTCCGCCGTAACGGTATGTTCGTTTAAGTACCAGCGTCGTGTAAAATAGCCATTACTAACTCAAAATCACGTTTCACTTGCCGGGTTGTGGTTGTTTCAATAATATTACTAATTGGATTAGTAAAAAACAATTGAGATTGAGTGTTATTATATCAATCCTTGAAACGACGGTGATTATTAAACCATTACTAAATTGACATCTTGGCTATTTGTAATTTGAAATTGTATAATCAAACCTGCGCGATTACTTAGACAAAGTTCTTAAACTAGTGTAGATTACAGATTTGTGTAATGTTACTAATTTTTTACATAATTTGTCAACTGTAAAATTTGAAACTGTCCACCGTTCCTTTTTATAATGTAAATAATTTCCAACAAGTACGCATATATAACCTCTTGCATTTTCACCAACTTCCATAATCTTTTTTTTTTTTTTTTTTTTTTTTTTGTTTTTTCCCCCCATTCTATTTCTTTATTTAACACACAAGTTTCACAATGGCTAAAAAAGTTGCAATCATCATTTACTCATTATACCACCACATTGCTCAAATGGCCGAGCAAGAAAAAGCCGGTATCGAAGCTGCCGGTGGTCAAGCTGATATCTTTCAAGTTCCAGAAACTTTAAGTGAAGAAGTTTTACAATTATTACACGCTCCTCAAAAGCCAAATTATCCAATTGCTACCACTGATACATTGGTTGAATACGATGCCTTCTTATTCGGTATCCCAACTAGATTCGGTAATGCTCCAGCTCAAATTAGAGCCTTCTTTGACGCCACTGGTGGTTTATGGGCAAAGGGTTCTCTTTACGGTAAAGCTGCTGGTTTCTTTGTATCTACTGGTACTCAATGTGGTGGTCAAGAAACTACAGTCGTCAACACACTTTCATACTTGGTTCATCATGGTATCATCTTTGTTCCATTGGGTTACGCTAAAGCATTCCCATTGTTATCGAACATGGATGAAGTAAGAGGTTCAAGTCCATACGGTGCAGGTACTTATGCTGGTCCAGATGGTTCAAGACAACCTTCAAAAATCGAAAAAGAAATTGCCTTTATTCAAGGCCAAACATTCTTTGAAACCGTTCAAAAATTATAAGCAGATTTAAATATATAGCAGTGAAAGATTAGCTTAGAATACAAGGTCAAACCTTTTTCCAAACAAGTTATAAACTCTTTAATTACTCACCGAAAGTATCAACGTCAAAAAAAAGGGTGCTGCCCCGTAGATATAATCTTGATCTTTTAAGACCCTGGTAATTCATAATATCCCGCTCCCGATACCCCAGCAAACCATGCTTATCCTATGCTTAGAATCTGAAAATAATTAACATCTGATAACGGTGTTTACTAAAAGAGCTTCCCTTTAAAACAGACAAGAGAGAAGGGATTGAGTTTAATATGGATATGTATAGAATTTAATTCAAGAAATTGTAGACAAAAAGCACCAACGGAAAACACAATGCACTTTTTCGATGAGCAAAATTCCCATCTGACATACACATTTAAAAGAGAACTACTATTGCCGAATTTTACAATTAAAATTAAATACCTCCAACTTTTTAAATTGAACTATTTTCAGTTTAATAACTTTGAAAATTCAGTCATCACTGTCTAAATTGCTGATAATGGAACAGCTCTGGGGTCCAAAATAAACACGAAGAATTTTCGTTTCAAAATATATACTTTTTGAAAACCATCATTTCATATGGATTAAACATATTTACAAGTAATATTGTGGAAACAACAACAGAGAGCTTCCAAGAAGATTACGAACTCAATTAAACGTAATCAAATTCAAAGTCTTATTCAATCAAACCAAAAATAATTTTGATATAATTAACTAAGAAAGACTAATAATAGTCAAAACAGAAAAAATAAATTATTAAAAACAATGAAAGCAATATTAATCTCTGCTAAGACTGTAGCAGGCTTTTTTTTTTTGAAGACTAGATAGATTATATTGTTTTGCCTAATATTTAGTTAATAATTCTGTCTATGGGTTTTTATTTGGCTGCGAAAAATTCGATAATCCCCACAATTACACAAGTCAGTTAGAAGTGCGAATGTACACAGTAGTGCAAATTGTTTTACAATAAATATATACCAAAACACCCTGTTTAAGACGCGTTTTCTCATCATTAATTGAACCGCGTTGGGCGGCGATTAAGGCAGCAACGGAGTGGCTCGCCGAGAAACACAAACTGTTATTGATGGTTTACAGAAATACAGTTATCAAGGACACAGTATATACAAGAATAAAAGGTGGTTTAAATAGAAGCAAAACTCATGTAAAACAACAAATATGTCCAGTGGTTGTTGAAGAGATTGTGGCACAAGTTTTGAAGAGAAATAATTTGAATAAAGAAATTGTATAAAAACGGTGTCTCTAACATTTTTCTGTCTAATTTGAACAGATATACTATAAAATGAACATGATTATTTGATATCACTATAACTACCAACTTGGATAGAGCAAAACAGTAATAATTCTAAATACTCTTATGAATAAAAATGCAATTTTCCTTCAACCATTTTTAAATGTTACTTAACCAGAATGAGGTTGAATTTTTTCACTCGCTAAAATTGAATGAGAAAGTTGCTGTTGGTTCTATTTCAGTCAATGCTTCCCATTTTTTCGATTTACCCGTCTCATTAGCATAATTTTTCAATTCAATTTTCTTCATAATCTCAATTGCATTATTCAATTCCCCTTCATAACCATTATTGATCAATAATTGCTTGAATAGTTCATAGATTGGCAATTGTGGTAAATTTTCAATCTCACCGCAATCCTCATTTAAATCTAAAGTCAACAGATTGAAGAAATCAACATAGTTTTTGAGTTCGACATTATTACTCGATTTAATAACGTCATCCAAACATTCCTTAACATTTTTCAATTTAAACCCACTTATCTGGTTAGATTTGTTTTTAAAAAAGTTTAATACTTGTGGTAGTTGAATTTTCGGAACAAAGTTTTGTGTTAATGCGATTGAATCATCTAGATTAATAACCATATGCCACCAGCCACTGGGAACATACATACATTCTCCTGGAAATGTTATACCAATTTGGCATTCTGGGATTTTCGTACTATCATTATAAAACCCACTAATTACCCATTCAGCAATTCCAACTGGAGATGTGACTTCACTTTCTTCTTCATCTGTGATTACACCGGGCGGAGTTATATTTGGAGGCAACATTATCCATAATTTTCTTCCCTGTATAGCTGCATTCCAAGCGGAGGTTGAATTTGGGTCCTTATGAAAAGTTGAACCCGATCTTTGTGAACCCATTATAAGCCAGGAATGAAATGGTCTACATTTGGATAAAACATGGAAAAAATCTTGAGTGAATATATCCGGTGGTGAATATTCATTTTTTAAAGTCTTCATTGCTTCACTATTACAATCGAATAGATACAATGGACTTTCATCTTTATTTTGCTTTAAATATTGTGAATATTTAGTTAAATCCCACGACACAGCTTCTTGTGTAAATTTTACATTTGGAAATCTTTTAAATAACTGTTCAAAAGTCCATTTTGGCCATTCACCACCAGATGTTAAAATGAATGGTTCATTATGATAATGTGAATTAAATTCTTCAATTGTCATAGTATTCAATCTTGCAATTCTACCAGGTGGAAGTTGTCCCAAGTCACCTTTTAATGAATCTAGATGATATTTTTCTTCTTCTTTGATTAGACTTTTAAATATCTTATGGTAATCAATTTGTGAACATTGAAACGGTCTATAAAGTAAATCACTACATAATAAGTTGTTCTCTAGTTGTAAACAAGCATCTTTTTCAATTCCTAAAACTGTATTTCTCCATGATCCAAGCCAAGGTTTTTCAATTTGTAATTGGATATATTTATTTTTCCAAAATTCTTCATCGTATAAAAAAGCATATAGAATCCTTGAAGTATGTGATAAATTTAAAAGTGATTCGATATCGATGAAATTTAAAATTAACATAATTAATTCATCGTTAAAGATGGATAAATCACCTAATAATTGTTTTCTTTTTAAAATCAATTCCGGGGTTGAAATAAAAGAATTCCCACTTGGTTTTACGTTTAACGGATGTTGCTTATTAGTTAATTCATGGAGAGATATATTTCGTGGATTGTTAGGATACAGTTTAGACAATTTTTGTTTCTTTAATCTTGATTCTTCTTTTAACATTTGGTAGTGAAAATTAAATCAAATTTTTGCACACCCATCTCGGAGAAATCTGGTGATTTAAAAATGGAAACTTAATTTTTCTATCATTGTGAGACTTACTTTTTCTTGGGTGGGTTGTTAAGTTAAATTTTCCCATGTTTAAATTCTTACTTAGACAGCAATATTCAATCAATCCAATTAAACGTTCATTTGTCATGTCGCTCTCTTCGTCATCTATATCGACACAATCCAGCCAAAGTCAACGTCTGGTAGATCCAGAAACAACTACCCAAAAGCCTATCATATTTGCACCCGAGACTTATCAATACACAAAGGGTCATCTTAATGAAGCGGATTTGTTGCCGAATCCATTAGACCAATTCAATAAATGGTTCATACAAGCTCAAAACGAATTGCCAAAAGGTTCAGACACTATCGTCGAAGCTGCTGTTTTTTCAACTGCAAATTTACCAACTGGCAGAGTTTCATCACGAGTTGTTTTGTTGAAAGAATTGGATAAATTTGGATTCTTGGTTTATTCAAATTGGGACACATCTAAAAAGGTTAAGGATTTCAATTCAAACAAATATGCCAGTTTAACATTCTTTTGGCCATATTTGCAAAGACAAGTTAGAGTAGAAGGGATCATGGAACATGTGACTAGAGAAACGTCAGTTAGATATTTTAGTACAAGACCAAGAGGTAGTCAAATCGGTGCTTGGACAAGTCCTCAAAGTAAAGTTATACAGTCGAGAGACGAGTTGGATTTAATAAATCAAGAATATCAGGAGAAATTTAAAGACGTTGATGAAATCCCATGTCCGGAATATTGGGGTGGCATTAGAATCGAACCTTTAGAAATGGAATTCTGGCAAGGTGGGAATAGTAGATTACACGATCGTTTGACATATAGAAGAGATGATATAAAAGATTCAAAATGGGAAATATTTAGACTTGCACCTTAGAGACTATATACAACTTATTTATAGATGCCCGCTTTTTCCAACCTAGCTCTTTTCTTATGTAACAATTTACGAAAAATTTAAAGATGTTGATGAAATCCCATGTCTGGGTGGCATTAGAATTTTAGAATTGAATTTTGGCAAGGTGGTAACAGTAGAGATGATGTAAAAGATTCAAAATGGGAAATATTCAGACGTGCACCTTAGAGACTATATACAACTTATTTATAGATGCCCGCTTTTTCCAACCTAGCTCTTTTCTTATTATGTAACAATTTACCCTTTTCAAACATGATTGGATCTTCTCTTTTTGGAACATATTCTTTATTTTTTAAAATCCTTTCTTCAGATTTTAAAAATTTCCCAGGATAAATAATCTTTTCATCTTTTGGATTAGCAAAATTTTCAATTGGTCTTATTACCGTATCTTTAATTAAACCATTTGCTCTTTTTAAGCTTTTCAACAATGTTCTAATTTCAGCAAAACAATTCATACACATAAAATGGGAACGTTTGACCGATCCACAAGCTGGACATCTGACCAAATTCTCCAATTGGTGGATTTGTTTACTTCCAGCTGCATATTGTTTGACTCTATGTCTTCTATGTGATAATTTCTTTTTAGGTACTGCTCTTAATATCGAGCCGTTATCTATTACGATTTCCTGTTCCAACTTCTCTCTCAATTCTTGTAATCTTCTAGGTAATCCTATTGATATCTGTGGTATTCTAGGCAAGGATCCCCATATTGCTTCGTGCAAGACAGATATAACACCAACTTTTCTAACAAATGACATTAGCGAGAAAAAAAAATTTTGATTCAATTTTTCAACATTTAAAAATGAAACAAAGAAAGAGAGAAATATATCTATATTAATTAAACATGGATATGGATATATATGTAGATACTCTTGATACATCAAATGGGGCTCTTTATAGAACCCTCATCAAATCCTTTAATTTCATATGAAACTTTAAAAAAACTCGCCGGATCAGGGTCCCACAACATTCTTAGAATCCCTTGATGATTTTATATAACCTCTGAGTCGCCTGAATCATATACTCATTCTGCTTTTACAAAATAGTCAGTGATCGTCAATGGGGGGTTCGTTATTAAGCGTCGTGTCCATTGCCCATATTTTTGTTTATTTGTGTAAACACGAAAAAAATCAAAATCAAAATCAAAATTAAATATATATTAATATATTAACATTCATCATGGAAGATTCACTTGATAATAACGTTTCACAACCATCCAAGTATGTTGGGTTTGATACCATTACTACTCAGATTGAAAATAGATTATTGAAAAGAGGGTTCCAGTTCAATATTATGGTAGTTGGTAGATCAGGATTAGGTAAAAGTACATTGGTCAATACATTGTTTTCATCAAAATTAACCACTTCTCAAGGTAGAAGATCACCAAGCGAACCGATTGAAAAAACCACCGAGGTTAAGGTTACTTCTCGTTTATTATTGGAAAATAACGTTAGCTTGAATATCAATGTGATTGATACACCGGGATTTGGAGATCAAATCAATAATGAAAAATGTTGGGAACCTTTGGTTAAATATGTCAAGGAACAACATTCACAATATTTAAGAAAAGAATTGACAGCCAAGAGAGATAAATTTTTAGCCGATACAAGAGTACATTGTATTTTATATTTCATACCTCCAAATGGACAAAAATTAAAACAATTGGATATTCAAGCTTTAAAAAAATTGAGTGAAATTGCAAATGTCGTACCTGTTATTGCTAAAAGTGATTCATTAACATTGGAAGAAAGAAATGATTTTAAAAAATTGTTACAATCTGAATTTTTAAAACATCATTTTAACATATATCCATACGACAGTGAAGATTTGTATGAAGAAGAAAGACAATTGAATCAAGATATAAAACTGTTGATGCCATTTGCAATTGCTGGTTCCGACCATGAAATTGAAATCAATGGTGAATTGGTCAGAGGTAGAAAAACAAAATGGGGTGCTATAAATATTGAAGATGTTTCACAATGTGAATTTACATTTTTAAGAGATTTTTTAACAAGAACTCATTTACAAGATTTAATTGAAACCACTGCTTTGACTCATTATGAAACTTTCAGATCAAAACAATTGATTGCATTGAAAGAAAATGCTTCGAATTCAAATAGACAATCACAATCTATTGGAACTCAAAATGGATCAGATATAAGAAATGCACCAATGTATGGTGGTGGTGGTGGTATCCCAACTCGTTAAATATATAAAAATTATAATATTTATTTTTTTTTTTTTTTTTACGCGTTTTATTTTTTTTTTTTTTTTTTCCTTCTTTCATCAATGGGTGTAAAAGGTTTAAATCAATTGATTAAAGACAAATCAGCATCTGCGTATAAAGAATATGCACTTAAGAATTTGTTTGGAAGGAAAGTTGCAATTGATGCTTCCATGTGTTTATATCAATTTTTAATCTCAGTGAGACAATCAGATGGACAACAATTGACAAATGATGAAGGTGAAACTACATCACATTTATCGGGGATTTTTTATAGAACAATCAAATTGGTTGAGAATAACATTAAGCCAGTGTATGTGTTTGATGGTAAACCGCCAGTTTTAAAAGGTGGAGAATTAGAAAAACGTTTGTTAAAAAGAGAAAAAGCCGAAAAGGATAGAGAAGCAATTAAAGATGAAGGTACGGTTCAAGATATAATGAAATACGAAAAACGATTAGTCAAAGTATCAAAGGAACAGAATGAGGAAGCAAAGAAACTATTAGAACTAATGGGTATACCCTTTGTTGAAGCTCCTTGTGAAGCTGAAGCTCAATGTGCAGAATTGGCAAGATCAGGTAAAGTCTACGCCGCGGCTTCTGAAGATATGGATACATTATGTTATGAACCTCCATACATGTTGAGACATTTGACATTTGCCGAGGCTAGAAAAATCCCAATTGATCAAATCACATATAAAGAAGCATTGGAGGGATTGGACATGACAAAAGATGAGTTTATTGATTTATGTATTTTATTAGGTTGCGATTATTGCGAAACCATAAAGGGTGTAGGACCAGTCACAGCTTATAAATTAATCAAAGAACATGGTTCTTTACAGAACATAGTCAAATTTATAAATGAAAATCCCGAAAAGACAAAATTCAAACTCCCTGAAAATTGGCCATACAAAGAAGCAAGAGAACTATTTTTAAACCCCGAAGTTATCAAAGGTGAACAAGTCAAATTACAATGGAAAGAACCGAATATTGAAGGATTGGTGGAATATATGGTCAGACAAAAGGGATTCAGCGAAGAAAGAATATTGAGCGGTGCTGAAAAATTGAAAAAGGGATTAAAAGGAGGTGTTCAAGGTAGATTAGATGGGTTTTTCCAAGTTGTTAAAAAGGACTCACCAAAGAGAAAAACCGAAGATAAAAAGAGTTCTAATAAAAGAAGGAAAAAATAGTATATTTTAATCTTTTGATTTTGGCTTCTTCTTTTCAGCTTCAGCTTCCTTTTCCGCTTCTATTTCATCAACATATTTCTTAATTTCATCTATTGTCAATTGTTGTATAACATTATTTGGCTTCATGACACTAACTTCAATATTCTTTGCTCCAGTTTGTACAACTTCTAATAATGATTTTATTGTTAATTTTATTGTTTCATCTTGTGTTAACCCTTCGGTGTAGTTTTTTTCTAAAAATTCTTTAACAGTTTTACTAGATCTGCCTATTGCGTGAGCTTTCCAGGCATTGAAAACACCAGAAGGTTCGGTTTGATATAGTTTTGGTACATTATCATTCGAATCGAAACCGGCAATTAAAGTGGCAATACCAAATGGTCTGACCCCACCCGATTGGGTATACTTTTGTTGCACACCAGCTACGTATTTAGTCAAATAGTCGACACTAACTGCATCTTCCAAGGTCAATCTATGTGATTGGGCTTCAACTCTTGCTTTATCTACCAATATTCTGGCATCAGCATTTAATCCAGCAAATGCTAATAATATATGACGATCGACTTTACATATTTTCGAAGGTGTGATTCTTGGATCTTGTAATTTCAAAGTCGTTCTCTTTTCACATCCCAATACAACTGTTTCTTGACCTTTTACACCAACTGCACAAGTACCTCTTTTAACGGCCTCTGAAGCATATTCAACTTGGAAAACATGACCATCAGGACTAAAACAATATTAGTAATACATTCAATTGATTATTTTCAATTAATACATACGAAAATATAGATAATGCACTATCGTAACCACTCATTATACCCTTGTTGGTTTATATATATATATATATATTTTTTTTTTGTTTGATTTTTTTTTTTTTTTGCCTCTCAGTTTTTGAAACCATGAGTAAAAAGAAAAAGGATAAGCAAGTACCAAATAAAGATAATTTTAGTAGATTAAATTATGTATATCAAGCTTCGAGTTCATTAACACGGGAATTTCCAGTATTATCAAGAGGGTTGAATAGGAACCTAGGGCTAATATCGAAAAAGACTACTTTGAAATTACATCTGAATATAAAACGATCAATTTGTAAGAAATGTGATACATTATTAATACCTGGGTTAACAGTGAGTAATTATATTGAAAATTTATCCAAATCAAAAGCTGAACATAATGATGTGTTAATACGAAAATGTCTAAGGTGTAATTGTATAAAGAGATTTCCAGTTGGGAGGAAAACAAAGGTAGAGAAGTAAAATTTTATATCATATTTTTGAATTTAAATTTCTAGAAAACCTCTTGTTTATAAATATTTACTCGATTGTTTTGATCTTTTTTGTTCAATTCTATAAACCGGTTCTACCCTTGCGCCCCTCCAATTATAACGAAAGCATATTTCATGAGCTAGAATTTCACCAAACCCCAACATCATCCCATTTATGAATGGTAAAATCAAATTGATGGCACTTTTCTTGAGTATACTCCATATATTGAAGGGAGAAGTTTGTGGATGTAATTGTAATCGGCTTTCATCTTGTATTTCACCCTTTTCA
>JAJMBM010000008.1:80036-91275 GCA_030565325.1 Insectozyma coleopterorum
AAAAAAAAAAAAAAAAAAAAAAAAAAAAAAAAAAAAAAAAAAAAAAAAATGAAACTTAATAAATTACTAAAACATTAATATTCATTATATCTATAAAAAAACACACACAAGTCAGACTCTAGTTTGACTTGTCTGTCTATAAAAACCTATTATTAAACTTCATCTAGCTCTTTTATTTCAATCCAACTGATTTTCCTTCTCTTAATCTCTTTTCAGTTAATGCGGCAATAATAGCAGCACCAACACCAGAACCATCTTCAGCAGGTACAATAACAATTGGATCTTTCATATCATCATCCCATTTGAAAATATCTCTCAAAGCTTTAGCGGCTCTTACTTTAAAGCCGGGATATTTGTTATAAACAGAACCGTCTGCAGCACAATGGGCAGTTTTATAGCCTCTTTTTTTACAAATTGCAGCAATACCAGTGACTGATAATCTTGCAGATCTTTCACCAATCAATTCTGCTACTCTTCTAATAACTTTTCTTTCTGGAACAGTGGTTTGAATACCCAATTTGTCTTCAAACAATTCAGCAACATCTGACAAGTTTTCAAATGGATCTTCTTCAATTTTGGCTGGGAATGAAGTGTCCATGATAAATGGTTTTTTCAAAGCTGTTAAATCTTGATTTTTAAAAATTAAATGTTTTTCTTCAGCTAATTCGAGTAAAATAAATCTTAAAATTTCACCCAAATAATAACCCGAATTCATTTTTTCAAAAGTTTGTTGTCCTGGTCTTGGACTTTCTTCATCGATTTTAACATCGTATTTGGTTCTTGGTAAAATGACTTTTTCATTATCAAAAGATCCGTATTCACAATTTATAGCCATTGGTGAATGAGGTGGAATGTCGTCTGGACATTTCCCTTCCAATTTAGGAATGTCTTCAACGACATCGAAATACGCACCATTGACACCGGTTCCGAAAATCAAACCCAATTTGGCTTCTGGGTCGGTATACATCGAGGCGACTAAAGTACCGGTGGTGTCATTAATCAAAGCAACAACATCGATTGAAACACCAACTTTTTCAATGGCGTCTTGTAACATTGGAACAACATCTTTACCTTCAACACCGTCAATAGACCAACCTTTTGTCCATCTTTGTAAGATACCTTCATTGATTTTGGTTTGTGAAGCTGGGTATGAAAATGTGAAACCCAAAGGTAAAGTTCCACTATAACCATCTGGATATATTTCATCAACAAATTTTTTCAAACAATCAGCAATGAAAAACCATAAATCTTCTGCTTTACTGGTTCTTAAATGTGCAGGCAATTGGAATTTACTTTGGGTGGTGTCGAAATCTCTATTACCGCCCAATCTGACCAAAACGACTCTCAAGTTAGTACCACCCAAATCGATGGCCAAATAGTCACCGGTTTCTTTACCAGTTGGATAGTCCATAACCCAACCCGGAATCATGGGAATATTACCACCTTGTTTGGACAAACCTTTGTCTAATTCAGTTATAAAGTGGTCGACGATTTCAGTCAATTTTTCACCACTGACGGTGAATTGTTTTTCCAACGAGTGTATTTCATCCAACAAAGCAGGTGGCACATCGGTGAATGTACCTTTTCTGTGTTGAGGAGCTTTTGGACCTAAATGAACCATAATGGAAATGTATAAAAGAAGATATTTACAAAAATGAAAATAAAAATAGTAAGAAATTTAGAAATTGAAATAAAAGAAAAAAAAGAGAAGAAGAAGTGAAAAGGGAAAGAAAAAATTGACGTTATATAAAAATTAGTATAGAATGAAAAATTTAATGTATTGTTGATAAAAAAAAATATATATGAAAATATAAAACCTGGTGATGAAACCGAAGAATTTATTTAGGCATATTATATTAACAACAACAACAACAACAACAACAACAACAACAGTCCGAGAGCGAAAACAACAAGGGGTAGTGCAAAAACAACAAGGGGTAGTGCGAACCATCAGATTTGGAAACATGCACATGTACACGCACACACACACGCACACACACACGCACACGCACACGCACACGCACTTACTTTCTTTCTTTCTTTCTTTCTTTGTTGCAAAACACTAAGAAAAAAAAAAGACTCAATTGTTCCTTTAATTTTAATTTTGACTCATTTTCCATCTTGCTTGAACCGTTTGTATAATTATTCATCATCACCTTATATTTAATTACAGCAAGACATGTCCAACAGACTATAATTTAGATTTAATTTTATTATTGAGATTCCTGTACTCCAAACAATCAAAAAAGGGTCTAAATTGCCATTTCCCATGGGGTTACTTACTTACTTACTTACTTACCCATTCACCATATCTCTCTAGTTGATTCGTCAAAATGTTTCATCTCGGCACTTAACCCCTTTAAATCTTTTTTTATCTGTATCACGTATTGCTCAATTTCTTCAAAATTGGTTCTATTGTAAACGTGTTCGTTTTTAAACTCGATATTATTATTTTCTTCATTCTCAGTGAAAAATGAATTAATTTTATCTTGCTTTTTATTTTCATCATCCAATTCTTGGTCTTCGTGCACGATGATGTTTTCTTCCTTTTCCTCTACTTCTGCTTCTGCTTCTGCTTCTGCTTCTTCTTCTTCTTCTTCTTCTTCTTCTTCCTCCCCTTCTTCTTTGCTCGATAAATTCCTACTGGTGTTATTCTTCAAATGATATAATTGCTGTCTTTGATGTTGTTGATGGTTCTTCTCCCTTGTGAATTTCTGTGACGACATTGTCTGCAATAACCTTTCTTGCTGTAATTTCAATCTACTCAATTGATTATCAAAATTCTCATTGAAGAAGCTTCCCTTGTCTCGCACTTCATTAGCCATGTTTTTAACATCATCTAACACGTCGATCTGTGTCCATAATTTGTCCAGATACGTAACACTGGGTTTCACACTAGGTATTTTATCTACTGTTTTCAAACTTTGTTGATCTTCGTTTATCGGTAGGTATGAACTTTCAGTATAATCTGTATTTGATCTTGATAGTTTGTACCCACTTAACCCGCCATAACTCGAGTTAGACCTATGAGATTTCGAAGGATATTGTGGAATTAAATTCGATGTGTTCGATGCTATAGAGGGAGGTGTATGTGAATAATCTTGTTTGGGCACCGTTAACATATTTGTTGGTAAATTGTTACTACTCATATGAATATTTTTGTTCTCACTAAATATATATATATTTTTTTTTTTTTTGCTTTTACTCCCATCATGAGTAATGATTTATCACCAAAATTTAATATAGATATTTCACGTTTATCTTTATCACCATCGCCACCTTCGTCACCTATAGTACGGCATAGGCCATGGAGGAAGTTATTATACTTACAACAAGCATATCCCGATAATTACACCGACAGCTCTTTTCTTTCTCAATTGAAAAGAAATACAACAGTTGCAAAATACTCATATTTGAAATTAATCGATGATTTCTCATTAATTGTATTTTATATCACTAATATATTATTAGTCATCCTCATGTTTATTGGAATTTACATACACGAATGGGACCCAACTATATCAATCATAACTACAAGTTTACTATCGACAACTACATTGCTCATGTTTCAAACTTCAATCAATCTTAAATCATTTATATTGATAACTTTTATCTTGTTAATTTGCTCACCTATTTTAAAATCTTTGACTAAATCAACATCTTCCGATTCCATATGGGCAATTTCATTTATACTATGTATTTCGAATACTATATTTCATGAATATTCAAATGATAAAGATGATTATAAACCTATAACTTCAACTAATATTTCATTATCAAATGCAATTGTGCTAGCTTCGAGATTGAATACAACATTACAAGTGTTTTTATTCATTCTATATTCAATCCAGGTCAATATTCTCATACCTTTGTTTGATTACAAGTTGAGAGTTTCGAATTATAAAAAATTACATTATTTATTATTCATGGCATTATTCATGACAACAAATTATTTAATTTATACATTATTGAATTACACCTTTTTAATCTATTGGTTGGTTTCCGTTGTGGTTATTTTATTCATCATGCCTTATTATTTCTTATCTTTACAAAGGTATAAAAATGAGTTACAAGGTCCTTGGGATATAGCTAAACCTAAACTTTTAAATAGAGATCTCTAAATAGAAAATAAAGTCGTGTAGATATTTGAAGGTGGTGAAAAAAAAAAAAAAATATATATACATAAAAATCAAAAAAAAAAAAAATCTATATCTATTGATCATTATGCCTGACACCAATCAAAATCCAACAGGAGCTAATGTATCTACTCCCCAACCACCACATCCAAACCAACCACCATATAAACCAAATCAACCAAATCAACCACCACAGCAACAACAACAACACCAGCAACAACAGGTTAGAAGCAACCAGCCACAATATTCACAAGCTGATTTAAATCGAATAGTTTTGGAATATTTAAACAAAAAAGGCTATCATCGTACAGAATCAATGCTTCGATTGGAAAGCTCTAATACGCCAACGCCATCCGTTGCTCCTATTACTCCAGCAACTACATCACTAGCACAAGCACAAGAAATTGGTGATTCGAAATTGAGTGACCAAGATAAAGAATTAAAAGAGAAATTATTAGCTAGAGAAAAAGAATTGAGAGATTTGAAAGAAAAACAATACAAAGTGGAAAGAGAATTAAGAGATGCAAAGGATAGAGAAGTTAGATTGGCCAAGGAAAAAAGTTTAAGAGAATTAAAAGCTTTGGAAATGAAAACTAAACGTGAAAATGATCCAGATACATATTTTATCGCATATACAATGTTAAGAAGATGGGTTGATTCATCTTTAGATTTATACAAACCTGAATTATTAAGAATTTTATACCCATTGTTTATTCATTGTTTTTTAGAATTGATCGGTAAAGGATTTAGTGTTGAACTGAAAGATTTTTTCGATAAATTTAAAAACGATCATGTAATCTTACACGGTGATGAAATTAATAAATTTGCTGGCATTTCATTGATTGAACATTTGAAAGAGAATGAATTAGCCGTTGCTTATAGAAAATACAAATATCGTATATTGGTTTCAAAAACTTCATTAAACTTGTTGTTATATTTTCTTCATGAAAATGAAGCAGTTGGTGGTGCCATCTTGATTAGAATAATAAATCAATACCTTGAACCAGTAATATCGAAAAATAGACCCGATAAAATCGACCAAGAAGGTGAAGCTAATCCAGAAGAAGGTCTTAGTGAATATATCGCTAATACAAATGAAATTGAAAAATTTAATAATCAAAAACAAGTCAAATTGGGTAAGTTCCCATTGGATCCAGAAATTTCAAAAGAAATTGAAGCTGAACTTAAAGTAAAAGATGAAAAAATTGATCCAGTCAATAATAAAACCCTATCTCAAGAATTTCAAGAAATGAATAAGATAGATTCAGATTCCCCAGCAAGAGAATCATTACCTTTACCTTTGAAAGATTCTAGTGATATACAAAGAATGATTTTAGAAATCGAAGACTCAAGATCAAAAATTAAATTGGGTGCTATTCAAGCAAGTTTGCCTTCTGTA
The DNA here is from genome assembly GCA_030565325.1 of Insectozyma coleopterorum. NCBI lineage: Eukaryota > Fungi > Ascomycota > Pichiomycetes > Serinales > Debaryomycetaceae > Insectozyma > Insectozyma coleopterorum. The sequence goes on from JAJMBM010000008.1 coordinate 85,572, forward strand.
TGTATGTATACATTCCATAATACCAATAACAACATGACATGTATTGCATTTAATGAAGATTCAAATTTAATAGCTGCTGGATTTCAAGATTCTTATATAAAGCTTTGGTCATTAGATGGCAAACCATTAAAATCAATCATTAAAAAGGATCGAAATAATAATATATCAAATTCAAGAAAATTAATAGGACACTGTGGTCCTGTTTATGGCTTATCATTTTCACCAGATAATAAATATCTTATATCTTGTTCTGAAGATAAAACAATTAGATTATGGTCTTTAGAAACTTTTACTGCATTGGTTAGTTATAAAGGTCATAATCAACCAATATGGGATGTCAAGTTTTCTCCACTAGGACACTATTTTGTAACTTGTTCCCATGACCAAACTGCAAGATTATGGGCAACTGATCATATATATGCATTGAGAATATTTTCCGGTCATATAAACGATGTTGATTGTGTTGAATTTCATCCAAATTCAAATTATGTATTTACTGGTTCGAGTGATAAAACGTGCAGAATGTGGGATGTTACAACTGGACACTGTGTGCGTATATTTATGGGACATACTGGAGCAATAAATTGTTTAGCAGCGCTGCCCGACGGTAGATGGTTAGCTAGTGCGGGCGAAGATAGTATGATCAATTTATGGGATATTGGAACTGGACGTAGGTTGAAAACAATGAAAGGACATGGTAGATCGTCAATTTATTCAGTTACATTTTCAAAGGATGGTTCTATTTTAATTAGTGGTTCTAGTGATAATTCAGTTAGAGTATGGGATGTTCGAAACAATACTAATGATGCTGGTCCTGAACCTGAAGCATTTTCAAATGAACATGAAAATGAGAATAAAGAATCAAATGGTACAAGTGATCAACAACAGCAACAACAACAACAACAACAACAACAACAACAACAACAACAACAACAACAACAACAACAACAACAACAACAGTCAAATCAACAACAGCAACAACAACAACAACAACAGCAACAAAAACAACAACAAAAGCAACAACAACCAAGAAAGGATGTTATTGCAAGTAGTGACCATATGACTGCTTTCTTTACAAAAAAGACTCCTGTTTATAAAGTACATTTCACAAGAAGAAACTTGTGTCTCGCAGCAGGAGCATATCAACCATAATCAATAGTTTTGTAATATTATATTAAATCTTTTGTTAATTTTCTTTTTACTCACTTGACATAATAGGGAATACTAATACCTACTTTGGGAAAATAATATACTTCATTGTTGATGTGGCTTGTACCGTTTATTTCGCCCGGGTTCTGTTCTAGTATTCTTTATAACCCAATTGTACGATGCAAAAAAAAAAAAAAAAAAAAAAAAAAAAAAACATAATTATATCCGGTACTCTCGCGATATTATTAGTTTATTCAATCATCTTACAACAAACACGAGCTGTCAAAGAGCAATAGACGGAATGATTAATTACTCGGAATTAAGTCAATCAATTGAGCATTTTAAAGGATGTCATCATTGAACAAAATCAACATTTTTACACTCTTTTTGTTAATTGTAAAAAGAATAAGATACAAATTAAAAATAAGAACCGAGTTATTTTGAAAAAAAAAAAAAAAAAAAAAAATAACTAAATTTTTTAATGACACATTTTCTATGAAGCACTATGTATGCATATCTATTCACAACCATGATGTTCGATTCCCTAGTAATTTGAATTATTTATCCGCTTCAACTGCAATATTTGTATCATTATAAATACGAAGGAAATTTCCAAATTTTTTAAATTTTCTTTTTACATTCGATTTATACAAAAGTAATAGATATTTTTCCATAATGCAATTTCCAACTATTTTATTAACTTTATGTGCTGTTGCATTTGCTGCTGATATTTCAAGTGCCAGTAATAGTACAACAGTAGTTACAGGAAGTTCTTCTGCTGCTGATTCTAGCTCAACTGAAGCAACAACAACTAAAATCAAACATTATCACGAACCAAAAGACCAAGACAATGGTGCTAATTACGGTTACGTTGGTGCTGGTGGTTTAGCTGCTGCTGCTGGTTTATTGTTATTATAAGCTATTCCTTGCTTTTTTGAATACTATATAATTTGATTTAAAGAATAAATACACCTTAATTTGTTATTGAATAAAATGTAGATATCTTTTTGGAAAACGAAGATAATTCCATAGTGTTCTATTCTGCTGGGGGTGAGTTGTTTTCGAAAATTTGGAGTCAAAAGAAAGGAAATAAAAAAAAAAAATAAAAAAAGGAGACATAAATATACGAGATTTCAAACCTGCCAAGAAAATTCTAGAACAAATTGAATTGCAATTGTTGCAAAAATAGATCGATCCTTTTTCCTTTCTATTTGGTTATTTAACCAGTATTTCATACTTGAATCACTTGGGTGTTTTGGATGATATCAATTATGAAATATTTGTTGATTGAGGCTAATTTGAATTCTTTGAGTGTTTTTTTTTTTTTTTTCTGTGCGGGATTTTCGTTATTCATAGAATGATTTTCATTCTCCAATGAAAAATGTTGTATTTTAATAAATTGTATATGTCGAATTGATTATTTGACAATCTGACAGTGGATAAAGAGCAATTTTGCAACTATGACAGACATATCTAATATTACTCGGTAAATATACTTTTATGGGGTAATCCAAATTATTTTTTAACGAGAAGAAAATTGAAGTATGCAAATCTCGTTAATTTCTGTACAATATTCAGGTTTGTCCCATAATGTAGTTTGTAAAAAAAAAAATTAAACATCATTGTTATTTATTCATAATCAACCGTCTTTAGTTTTCTAGATATTGATATTGAAAATTACATAGATTGGAAGAAATCAATTGGGCACAGTTTATTGTGGAGACGAAGGGTAAAAATCTTCCAATGTTTGTAACTAAGTAAACCATTGTATTTGGTATATAAGTGGTTTGCGATTTAGTTTATTTCTAAAATCAGAGGGCATAGTTTTTACTTGAATTTTTGTGAATGGATAATTTAGAAATATATTTTCAAGGTAGTATTGTATTTCTTGCCCAACCAATTTATATTAACATCTGATAAGGGGTTTCACTCAGATGAAATACAAGAGTTTCCCTTTTTAATTAACAAGAGACAAGGGATCAGGGGTTTAAAATAAATATAAATATTTAAGTATATATAGAAAAAAAAGAAAATATAATCAAAACTGTAACAATTTTAAGTTTTACTGGGTATACTTATTCGTTATTCTTGAATCAGTATCTATTCGGGATATCAAACGGTTAGATCAATGTTATGAACACAAACACTACAGCGTGTTGAATGTTACAATAATCTAAAATTATAACTAGGAAGTAATATGTTGAATCAAATTAAATACTCTTTTTACATAAAGATCCAAAGTAATTGGTTAAAAAGTAAAAACTGATTTAGTAAGCATATTCAAGTGCCCTATTTCAGTAATGCAACATATGAGAATCCACAGTAAAAAGTAGGTCGATAAATCTATTGAGTAGTAAGCAAGTATCCCATTAATTTGTTATCAACTTTTATTATTTCAAATGAGTTTGAACATTATATTCCCATGCTGATCTCTTCTTATTATTTCAGAGTTAAACTCTTTCTTAACTGGAGCCAATAATATTAAACGTGTATTTGCTGTAGTTTTAGTATCTTATTAATTTTAGTAATAAGACTAGCTAACAAATTTGATACTATACACTATTGATCCTAAGCAGAATATGTCGGTCAGTACTTACCAATGACAAATAAATAAGAATAACACTGCTTATTGCTCCTAAGGAATTATTATGATAATTGTCCTTTAATGAAGTTGAACAAAAAAAAAAAAAAAAGTTGTATGTTAACAATTCGATCCCTTTCAATAACAATAAGAGTTTCTTGGATAACTGATCAGAATTCAAAGTAAAGCATCACTACATTAACAAGATGGAGCGAAAAACAGAAAAAAAACAAAGAAATGAAAATGAAACATTCGACTGCAGTGACATTGTACTTTGGTTATCCTATGCAGAAATTGTTTGAAGAAACTATAAAGTCGATTATCTCAATCAATGGTTTTACATTGTGAGTTACACAAATGTGGAAAGAAATCGTCAATTTCGGTTAGCTGCAAAAACGTTTACTGAGATGTGTAACGAATTTAAGTGGTTTCGCAGGTGTCATAACCCCGCAATAGGAAATTCTTTTACGATTTTGTGTCCACTTTATTTTGAATTGATGATAAATGTGAAACAAGTTATAGTTGCAACATGATTTCCAAATTGAAACACAAAAGGCTGAATCTATTTCATTTTTGTAAATAATGATTAATGTCAAAGAATTGTTAAGAATAAATTAGTGATCTAGAATGTGTTTCAAAAAAATGGCAGATTCTTGATTCATTATACGCCACCCAATGAATGAGTGTAACATCATTCATAATGTAAGTTTAAATCTCAAGAACATAATAAAATAATAAAAATTAAACTTGAAATTTGAAAATCTACAAAAGGCGTGACTTGATAGTTATTGAACACAATTAATATTATCGATGGTGAAAAAGGAAATTTTGTAACTTAAACGAGTCTCATAAAATATGTAAATGGAAATTGTACTAAGAATAGTCAATAAGTTGTAATAGTTAGTTCATAGTTAATCGAATGAATTAAGGTTTTGTGTAAAATGAAACTTTATCTTAGCTTTCCAAATCGAGTAATATATCCTGCACATACGCCAGATGCGATTTGTGAAAGTGATGCTCCCCCCCCCCTCATGACAATAAGAACAATATTATATAACATCTTATATAATAGAAGAGATACAGCTATATACGTTTGTACCGTAGAGACAACTTGCCTATTTTATAAAATCGTTCATTCATCAATTACCTATTTCGGTCAAGTATCTTTATTATATAAATACAGAATCAAATCACCTCGTTTATTTTTATTATTATCAATCATCATCATTATTATTATTCACTAATCAACTGCTTTTTTCAAAGTTTTCAAACATTTTGCAAAAACTATTTAATTTTACATTTATTCATTATACACAATTAATCATAGATATATATACAGTATGAGATTTTCTTCATTTGCTACTTTGATCGCTACATTATTTTCGATTTCCTTGGTTTCTGCTGCTGATGAACAAGACGTTGAATTTTTAACTGCTTTGGTTAACGATTTTCAAGATAACAAAGTTCAGTATTTACTATATTTAGAAACTGCCAGTGGTGTGCCATCCCAATTGGCTACTTTTGCTACACAAGTTATCACTTATACCGATGATTCATATACTACATTATTAGATGATTCTGATTTCAATATTACTCCATTAGAAAGTTTTGCAACTCGTTTGCCATGGTATACAAGAATTGAAGCTGGTGTCAGTATCCCAACTTCAGGTGCAGCCCCGGCTGCTGAAGCAGGAACAAGTCAAAATACGGCAACTGTAGCTGTAACAGCTTCTGCTTCTGCTTCAACGGTTGCTCATTCGAGTGGACATTCCGGTTCATCTGACTCAAGAGCTATTGCAACTGGCCCTGCCAATAATGCCGCTGATATTAACCGTGGTATAATCGCTCCATTGGGCGTGGTTATTGGCTCCTTGGCGATTGCTTTGTTATGATAATATATATATAGAAAGAAATATTTATACAACTTGTTTAATAAGACATTAATATTAAAAAAAAAAAAAAAAAAAAAAAAAA
>JAJMBM010000009.1:0-65875 GCA_030565325.1 Insectozyma coleopterorum
CACCGAATCACAAATCAGAAAACTGAATCGAAAAATTGAAACCGAATCGTAAAATCGATACTGAATCGTCAAAATCAAGACTGAATCGCCAAATTAAGAACTAATGGTCAAATCTGGATAATAACTATCAATATATATTTTAAAAATCTTTTCTTTACAGTAATAAATTTTTTCCTGTACAAAATAAATCCATCACATTGTGTCGTATTTATCTATTTTTTTTTTTTTTTTTTTTTTTTTTTTTTTTTTTTTTTTTTTTTTTCTTTTTTTTTTCTTCTCTACGAAATCATTAACCATCCCATTCAATTGATCATTCATTTAGATGGCCATTAGCTCATATCTTGCTACTTTTGGTAGTATATCGACAGCTACGTTGATACATCTATATCAACAGAAAACAAAGGAATTCAATCAGTTGCAGAAAAATTTTGAAATTAAAATACATTCAATCGAAAAGGAACGTGATTTAAAAACTAATCAATTGAATGATTTAATTGAAACTTCAAAAATTAATTCACTTAAAATAAATAATGAAAATCAAGGTAAAATAAATAAACTAAGTGACGAAATTGAAGAATTAAAGATCCTAAATGATGAATTAAACAAATTTAAATTCAATTTAACCAATGAAAATAACAAGATGAAATCGAAATTAGAATTGAATCAGAAGAAACTTGATCAATTAGATAATGAATTAAAAGCCTGTAAAGAGTCTTCAAATGAATTGGAGAAACAATATGAATTTAAATTAAATTCCCATATTGAAAGACTTATCGTTTCAAAAGATGAAGAGATTGTAAAACTTCATGAAAAATTGAATAAATCAATTGATGCTAATCAAGATTTGAAAGTTTCATACGAGAATTATAAAGTTGGAAAAAAAAGAATCATATTTGAATTAAATGAAAAGAATACAAATAATTTAAATGCAAAGGATAAACATATACATGATTTAGAAAATGATTATAAAAACATGAATTCAAATTTTATAAAAGTAAGTAACGATCTTAAAGATTCAAGACAAGTAATTATAAATTTCGAGACAATGGCCAAAAAACTTCAACTAACTGAACAGTTATTGAATAAAGAATTGACAAATGAAAAGAAAATCAAAAGTGAAATGGTTGAAAAAGTTTACTTATTAGAAAATAAAGTTGAAATTAGTCAAGAAAAAATTGAAAAATTACTTAATAGAGTTAATTATTATGAAGATATATTAGAAAATTTCACTAAATTATTAGATGATGATTATACAACTCCAATAGATTTAAGAAGTATATCTTCATCTTCTGAAGATGAAAACGATGAAAACGACGAAAATGAAGAATTTCAAGTTATTCCAAGTAAATCTCTGCATATACGTGATTATGATTATATTTTATTGAGAATGAAACAATATATTGTTGATTTGAAAGCAACACAAAATGAAGATGAAAAAATGATTACTGAAGCTCGCAAAGAGATTGATATGTTAAGAGAACAATTGGCAATTGCTGAAAATGAGAAAAATGTATCGCGTTCTAATTCCGAAGACACAATGAATGAAATGGACGAAGAAGATGAAACTGGAACTGAAACTGAAGAGAAAGAAGATGCACCTGAAGAGAAACAAGACGCACCTGAAGAGAAACAAGACGTACCCACAGAAAAAGAAGATGTACCTGAAGAGAAACAAGACGTACCTACAGAAAAAGAAGATGTACCTGAAGAGAAACAAGACGTACCTACAGAAAAAGAAGATGTACCTGAAACTGAAGTTTTATCTAACAAAGTAGAGGATGTTGAACTTGAACAAGATGATTCTGAAAATTCTCTTACTAAAGAAAACGTTTTTCATGATATCAAATTGCAAGATCCAAATTTAATCACATTTTCAAAATCTGAAATAGAAAAGGTTTTACAAAAACAAGAATCAATACAAGATGATATCAAACAATTAAAAATCACATTAAACATTCCACAAGAAGAAGAAGAAGAAGAAAGTAAAGATTTCCTTGATGAGTTTAATAATAATCTTTTATTATTACAACAAATTAAAACAAATTTAGATATCAAAATCGAATCGTTAAATGAATCAAATGATAATCAATTAACTAAACTCGAACAAGATTTATTAAATTCACAACAAGAAATTGAAAAATTGACACAAGAATATGATACTCAAATTTCAAATTTAAATGAACAATTAAATAAATCAAATTCAGATTTAACATTCCATAAAGATAAATTAGATAGATTAAAAAGCGAAAGTGATTTCATTATAAATAACATAAAACAAGAAAAAGATATTCAAATATCCACATTAGAAACTAAAAATTTAAATCATTTATCACAAATTAATATTTTACAATCAAAATTAAAACTTAAAGTTAAAGAAAATGATATTTCAAATGAAGAACATAATTTAAAATTAAATGAATCTCACCAAGAAAGTTTAAATCTATTGAATGAAAGAAATAAAGAAATATCAAATTTAAACCATTATGTTGAATCTTCAAAAATTCAACTCAAACAAATTCAAGAAAGTTACGATAAAATCAAGAATGAAAACCAATTAAATAAAGAAAAATTTAACCTTCAAGTTGAGAAATTGAATAATGAAATAAATGAAATTAAAGAAATAAATGAAACTTTAATTCAAACAAATGAAAATAGTGAAAAATTACAACGTGAAAGATTTTCAAAACTTGAAAAAGAATATAATTTAGTAATTGAAGAAAAGGCAAGACTTTTGAGTGATTATTATGAAGAATTGGACACGATAAAAGAGTTAGAAAAGAAGTGCAATAATTTAAGACAAGAAATTGAAAATTTAACTAATGAATTGAACAAAAAGACTGAAAATGAAAAAGTTGAAATAGAACTTGAGTCAAAACAATTGAAAGAGTCCAAGGAGATTAATGAAAATGAAAATGATTCAAATGATGTTAAAGAAATAACAAATGTACCCGAAGAAGATACAGGAGATGTAGAAACAGAAATTGAATCAATAATTGATACACCAAAAGAAATATCGACTGATGATAACATGAACAGAGATTTAAAAGAGATTAAAGATGATGGAGAAATACCGCCAATAAATGAAGTATCTGGTGATAAAGGTGACATTGAAGAAACTCCAAATCCAGTTGATGAAGAAGATAAAAATGATGCTAAATTGATAATAGAAACTCTCAATAACAAAGAAGAAGACGAAGAAGACGAAGACGAAGATGAAGATGAAGATGAGGAAGATGGAGATGAAGATGATAATGAAGATGAAGATGAAGATGAAGATTCAGTTTCACCATCATCAGCTACTCAATCACAAAAATCATCACCTAAAAAGAAGAAAAAGAAGAAGAATAAGAAGAATAAAAAAAAAGGTAAAAAATAGATAAATTCACATACATCTTTCATATCCTTCCAATGAGAGGCTCTTGTTATATATAATATGTGTGTATAAACCTTTGTAGATGTATAATTTTAGATCATTTCAAATCTATTTAGAAACTATAAAGTTTATTATATGTTTGCAGCCGCAGTTCCCGATCAGTATAATAATTTTTACAAGTCCCCGGTAGTAACAAACAACACTAATTCCGGAGATAATTTATTTTTCTTTCACGTTACATCTTTAGTTTGCACCACCGGGGAAACAACAGGAATGTTAATATAGCCGCATCTCCCAATCTGGAAAACTGGCATTAAAAGTTAAAACCGTAAAAGAAAAAAAAAAAAAACGATATTTTTAAAAGGGAGACTTCGGAATAATATAAATTTAGCTTAGATTGAATAATTGATTGATAACTAAAATGCAAAAAAAAAGAAAAATAGTTGAACTTTCTATAAGTCAATTTGGAATAAATTGAACCTAATTGGTGTAAAGAGTAAACTCAACGTTTGACCGTTTCTTTAATTTTAGAAACTTAACAGCTAGAAATAGATTATCTCTAATATATAGAGATTTGTTAAGAAGAGAATACAAAAAAGATAAAATCAGAATTGTAGTCGATTGTATTGAAAGATAGATTGATTACAATTTTCTCTGTAACTGACTAGGAATATAAGTTTGAGATCATTTACAATGATGTAATGAATTGAATTAAAGGGGAAGATGAAATTTCTTTAGAGCTTTTAATTGCATATTCCTCTTATATTAATTTTTGTGATCAGTAATCTTAATTTGAATAATGCAACACCAACTTTGTAAAGGAAATTATAACAATTGAAAATCTTACTTTGAATAATGCAACACCAACTTTGTAAAATTAGGGAATTATAACAATTGAAGAATTGTACGACGGCGGTGGCGACCAGAACTTACGATGACAGAACACAATGCCGGTGGTGTGTTTGTGGCGACCACGAACTACCACGCAACGAAACAGAACGATTTCAATGTGATCCTTTGTTGTTTTCTTCATTATATTGTTGTTGCTACCGTATTTTTCTTAGTTATTCTTATACACGAACAAACCTTGCATCATTGCTAAATGCAAGTGTTAACTGAGAACCAATAGAGTAAAGATGGAATAGAAATAGTTTGCAGAGAAAATTAGTTTATGCATTGATCCCTATAGATGAGATGAAACTAGCTAACTCCTACTACCCATGAGGGATTTTTATACAAATGGTAAAGAGTAAAGAAACATTGACGACATCAATATAGACATGGGCATGATCCAATAGTTGGTATGAAATGTAGTATATACAAAATTTTATATCTATTATTTATTTATTTATTTATATATATATATATATATATTATAGGCATTAGTTATGAAATTGTCTGTTTGTTGAAAATGGATCAGAAAAAAAAAAAAAAAATGATTGCTAAGCACTTATGTAATCTTTGTTTGTTTGTTTGTTTCTAATTATGGCTTAAAATTATATATACAAGTATATACCGCACTCTGTTATATCACTATCACTATATATTGTTGACTTGTTTCACCACTTTCTTCCTTCATAGTTAACTATCTTTACCCGCTTATATTACCACTGTGTTCCGCCGTCTTTGCTATCTCATCACTGTTTACTAATCATTGCCGTTCTTTCGTTTGATTCAAATCCTCAACTTTTATTCTTTCGTTTGCTTGCTTATTTCCATTTTTTTACAACCAATCTTCAATCATTGATGATATAAATTTATATCCTTTCAACTTCCACTATTTACTTCATTCCCATATAATGCCCAATGTACTCACAAAAGCTGCCAATATAACAAATAGAAATAGAAATAGAAATAGAAACACTAATGATATTCCTCCTCCAATACTGCCCAACCAACATATACGATCGTCATCATCTATCTACAACAAACCATCAACCCCATTATCCAAATTATATCCCTCTTCTGCTGCTACTTCGTTGAAAAATGACAAGATTATTAAGAACTTGTTGAAAAGATATAAGAAATTGGAAAATCTGTTGAATAAATTTAATTCAAAAAAGATCAATCTTCATTCACATAATAATCAGAATATTATCTCAAAGGGTAATATATTACGTACTTCTTTATTACCATTCCTTCGTCGTTCAACAAATCAATTGGATTTATTCTTTACCAAAGATTGTCAAATTTATAAAAGTTTGACTCATGTCATATTATCAATTCTAATTAAATGGTGGAACTCGTTAATATTGATTTTGAACTCAAATATTGATTTAATTCCAAGTAGTGATAGAAATGCATATTTGGAATGTATAAGTAGAATCATAAGTAGAAATGATTGGGATTTAATCGATAACGATTTGAATTTAGATTACCAAAATTGTTTAATTAAAACTTTAGATTATTGTATTCAAAAGATGTCAAATTTGAAAAATAATTCATTATCATTTTCTGCATTTGTTGGTAAAATATTTGCATATAGTTTTTTTAAATTAGAAAATGTTTCAAATGCTTTATTATTTTTATTAAACGTTAAACAAATTAAATTTGAATCAACAATGAAGAAACTAAATAAAATGGATACAAATACAATGTTAAATTCTTCATTTATGAGTTTATTTCCAAGTCATTTACATTATTTGTTTAATTTCAAAGGGATCAAATTGCAATTGAAAGGACAAAAGAATTGTATAAATTGTTTACAACCTCCGAAACATCCAGTGAATGGAATTAAAAACCCAAATGGTGAATGGGTCAGACGTTGGTCTTGTTCAGATTCAAATGTTTTCAACTCTTTTCTACGTCATTACATAACCATTTTACAAAAGCTAACGCAAAATATTCAAGATATAAATTTATTGCAATGTCCAGGTTTTTATATTATAATCAGTCATATATTTGAAATATTTCAAAATTCAATTGAAAAGATTAAATCAATACCTAAATTATTAAACAATGATATTTATTTTAATTCAATTATAAAAATTTTTAAAAATGTAAGAGATATAATTCATTGTAATAATTTAACATTATTACACAATTCAAATATTGATATTCAATTGGTTGAAATTTTAGATTTATGTTTAATCAATATCGCTAAGAGCTGTTCAATTTATGATTTTGAAAAAAATAACATAATCTTGACTATTCTCAATGAATTTATAAATTACATTGAAAATAATTTGAATGAGAATTTGAAATTTCATATAAACTGGCAATTTTGGTTAAATTGTAATTATATAATTATAGAAAATTCAAATCATATACAAAGTTTAATTAAGAATTTTTCATTTATTTTCAATTGTTGGGATTTAATACCTGATTCCTTACCAAAACAAACAGAAGATGAACAATTCCAATGGATTCTAAACCCTCATACATCTTTTAAATTAAATTTTATAAATTATTTAATATCGGATGATAAGTTGATTAAATTTTTATCACATTGGAATCCATTAGTTCGAAGTTATTATATAAAATTATTAATTTGGAGAATATTGGGTATAAATAATGATCAAAATTCAAATTCTATACAAATTACAAAATTTTTACAAACAAAATTCAATAAATTATATAAATTGATAAAATTATTCACAATTGAACAAGAACTAAAACAAAATGGAAATTTTTCATTTAAACCTGACAATCCAATGGTTAATAGGAAATTTCAAATTTTATTAATTAATTCAAAAGATGAATATGAATTTTATTTACCTTTGAATTTAAAGTCTTCTGAGTTGAGGAAAATCCATCCATATGAAGTATTCGATGAAGCTATATACACATGTTCAACAATACAACCAATGAACGAAGAAGAAGAAGAAGAAGAGGAGGAGGAAGAAGAAGATGATGATGAAGAGGATGAAGAAGAAGAAGATGATGATGATGAAAGATTCAAATCAAATTCCAATAGTTCCTTATTTGGAAGATTATTTAAAATATTATCAAATGATAGTTCAATTTTACCAAATTCATCTACTTTTCCTTCAAAGGCAAATTTCCAAATAAATAGATCTTCTTCAAGATCATTATCATCTTTAAATTCATCGAGTTCAACTCCAAGTATCATGTCATACACATCTACTCCAACTTCAATTACAGAGTCCGATTATGAATTTGAACTTGCATCTTGTTCAAATTCATCATATTCAACTGAGAATATTAAAAATTCAATCCAACCTCCAGAATTGAATAAATTGCCTCCATCGATTATAAGACCAATGTATAAATTTGATATTGTCATTTGTCATGAATCCATAAATGAGAAAATCCAATTGACGAAACGCATACACAAGAAACAAATTAAGAAATTGTATTTTCCAGAAATGGTGAAGATCCCAATTATATCAATATATAATAGAAACGTGTACATAAGTGAAGAAATAGATGAAGAAATACAAGATGAAGGAGATAATTATAAAGAAGTTTTGAATTTTTCACAATTTGTCAATTTGGGTAAATCTTTGAATGAAATTAATTCATCAATTGAAGAATTTAAACACTTTATAAACAATAAAATTGAATTCGATTTTAATTCTGATATAAATAATGAATTCGTATATTTTAAGAAAATTATCCCATATTTATCCGTTGATTCGACTAATGAAATGAAGTTATTGAATGCAAATTAAAGACATCAAGTATAATAATATATAATTAACAATTTAATACTTTTTTATACAATTTGAATCTATGAAATATTATCTCTATTAAAAGGGTCAATTTAAAATTTTTAAACAGCATTTTCTAAATAAAAGAATTCAAAAGCACCTTGTAGTATTTTAAATGATTATTGGTTCTTGACTCCCATTTCAATTCATTAAATGAACCTTTTGAAAGTTCTAAAATATGAAAATACATCATTACATTAGAAGTTTCACTATGTAAAGATCTTCTTTGTATATTAAACATTGCTATTAAATTGTTCCGTTTCGTTATGAGAATTAAATGTTTGATTCATTCAGTATTGAAACTTTTTCTCTTAAATCAATTTCCTTCTTGGGTGATAATTTCACTTACTTCAAATGAATCTATTGTTGATTTGACTTGATTTATGATGAAATAAAAATCTCTTTTCATATTTAAATATTCTATCAAATTTAATCTATTCTATTCTATTCTTTTCTTGTCTTCTTTTCAAATTAATTAATAATATCGTATAACTTGTTAACAAACTTATGCCACCACTGACTATGAAAAAAATCAAACTTCCAAATACAAAACATGAGTAATAATATTTAACTAAATAATATCTAAAACCGATCCAATTCACATCGAATTTTAAAAATGATTCGTTATCATCGATTAAATAATCCACCGCATTATTGAATTCCAATTTGAATTTCAAATCGTTCAAATCTTTCCCCTTGAATTGATCTAATTCGATGTTTAAATTTCTCGACCTGGATAAACTTGTGAGAATCGGAGGAACAAAGTGTTTGAAATTATAAGGCACGAACCAGTTATTAAAGGAATATAAAGAATAATAATCACAATCAAGAATAAATGAGCCTTGCGATATGAAATTATAATCTTCGGTATAAAATTTATAATTTATTTTCTTCAAGTTCGTATCTAATGGACATAGTAATTTGAGATTTAAATTTGGGATGTATTTTAGTTCCGAGTCGTATTCGAATTGATTAAAAGTCGAATATATGGTATTTGAAACATAACTTGACCTTATGTTTGTGAAATTTAGATATTGAATTGGAGAAGAATCTAAAGGTATTAAGGTTTTGTAATATTGTGAATAAGTTATAATTGAAATTGGTAATAGTATGAAAATTGAAGTCGATAATGTGGTTGTAAGATATAACCATTGTCTAGTTATAGTTAATGGTATAACCAACCCAAATAATCTTAACCAATTTTTCATATGAAATGAGATATTATCCAAAGAAAAAAAAAAAAAAATAATAATTAACTATATAAAATTTTATTAATATATATTAAAAACAATCAAGTTTTTTTTTTTCACCTTTTAAATCCCAAACTATATAATAATAATAAAAAATACAAATATGAAGTATATGTATTGTTTTAATGTGTTGTATGACCTCTATGATATTTTAATCCGTTTAAATTTTTATATCTTTTACCACAAACTTCACATCTATATGGTTTATCCTTTTCCAATATTGAATTATCCAAGTATGGACTATTTGAATCTGGATCAATTATGGAATAAGTACCGTCGGGATTTTCTCGTAAGTTTTGTCCTTGATGTCCATGTGCTCGATGGTATTTCAATCCATTCTGATTTTTATATGTTTTGTCACACCCTATGACTGGACATTTAAATGGTTTAATTTCTTCGTTTTCCATCACGTACAAATGTCTCGCTGGATCATCTATGTACATTTCCTCGTCGTCGTCTTGCATCGGTGTATCATCGGGTGATTTAGAATGAACGTTTGCATGATGATGATGGTGTTGATTCTGTGGTAGATTATGCGACTGTTGAAAATTATTTGTACTTGTCGTAGAATTAACTTGAGTATTGTTATTATTCTGATTATTATTCTGGTTATTAATGTTGTGGTTGGAATTGGTTTGTTCTGGATGGTCATAATCTTGACTATTATGATGATGATGATTCGTTATATTCGGGTGTATAGATTGATTATTTAAAAATACATCTGTTGTCGATACGGTTTCCATTACATTGTGTAAATTATTATATTGATTTCGTTGTCTATTTTGTTGTAAAATCTGTTGTTGATGATTATGATGTTGTTGTTCAAGAGGTGGTGACGCGGATATATGGGCTTCTTCGTAATGTCGTAACAAATCATGTAACGTTGGCAATAATTCTCCACAACAATTGTAGTCTTTGCAATAATCGGCTTCCAATTCGGGTAAATAAGATGTAGTCAATTGAGGTGATAAAGTAAGTTGAGCATTGTTAGTATTATTATTATTAGAGGTTCTAAACGAGCCTCTTCGTGGATTTATCAATGCTGGTTGTTGTTGGATATTAGTATTATTATGATGATAATGAGGATTTAAATATTGTTGTGGTTGTTGTATATTTGAATTTGCCATCATTACTTCATCTTTCAACCATGATCCAATAGTGACTGAACCCCAAGATATACCACCAATATTATTATTACTATTATTGTTGTTGTTATTCTGTGAATGGGTGAGTGAATCTCTTCTAAATCGATGGTTATTATTAAATATAGAAGGTCGTTGATTAAATTTTATATCTATAGGTTGTGGGTTATTACTTTGATTAAGATGGTGGAGATGACTTGAAGATGGTTGGTCTATATTTGAATTTGAATTGGATGTGGGTTGAACATTGATGGTTGTGGAAGTAGATGGATTACTACTTTCAAATATCTTCGTATTAAACATTTGAATATATAAAAGGGGGGGGGGCGAGGGGGGGAGGCGGCGTTGCTAAAATTAAAATTGATAAAATGTGACGATTCTTCAGTTAATTTATTCGATTGTCGGATTGTAATTTGATTATGAATGCCTATTGGTTGTAATAACAGTAATATATTGATGTTGTTGCCAATTATTAATCAATAATACCCTTAAAATTAAAATTATGAACGGGAAAAAATAAAAATAATATTATTATATAATAATAGTATAGTAAGATTATATTTGTTATGACGTTATAATAAATCAAATATCTTAGTTTAGAATTATTATTGGTTGGTGATGAAATAGTATATATTCCCTTTTCTTGTTTGAATTCCCAATTTGAATGATTTTTACGTTGCAACTATTGATAATTGTGGTTACAATGTTGATACACAATGATAATAATAATAGTTTAAATTGTCCTTTGTAGTATAGTACTAAAGAATACTTTTAATTTGAATGAATGAATGAATGAATGAATGAATGAATGAATGGATGGATGGATGGATGGATGGTATTTCTTTGATGAAATTCAAATAGTTCACCAATGGTTTTTTATATATATACCTCTATTGTTATCTGTTTAAAAATTCCAATTTTTAAGCCAGAGGAAATTAAAATACAATACAATACAATATACTATACTATACTATATATATCTATATTGATTATATCAAGGTTATTTCAATATTTGAAAATATGTATACAAATTGGAAATTAAAAAAATGTACAATAAAAATAACCTTCAATTAAAATATCTATACGGGTAGTGTATCATTGGAATGTTCCTGTATACAACCCAGATGTCTGTCTTGTTTAATTTATTACATGAATTATCATAACCGATTACATAATAACAAGAACAGAACGTATAAGAAACAATCAGGTTTATTTCAATGGAATATTGGAGTTGATAAGAGTAGAGAGACGGTGGTCATACGTGATGTTTTCTGTACATTTATCATATGCATTGGAGTTGATATGTCGTATTTTGACGCATCCCAATGTGTTTGCATCAATTGATTGATATATGTCCTTGTTCAATTATAATGTCATGGAGAGAGGTAGAGAGGTGCACTTTGAACAGTTATATTGCTCTTTCGGTTTTAATAGTTCAGATATTTACATGTTTCTTTGGATCCTAGTTAGACGCCAATCTCTCGTGTTATAAATCTTGACGTTGTTAATTTGTATTCAAAGAATTGTGGTCAAACTGCAAATCATGGTAGCGAGAAGCTTTCACGAGTGTGTGTGTGTGAAAATTCATTGATTCTTTTTGCACCACGACGCACTACCTCCGTTGTGTTTGGAACGTTTTAATTTTGAACTTGGGTATGTCAAAATGATGATGATGATGTGTTGTTTGTTGATTTGAAACAAGAAAAAGGGTTTTTAGATCTACGAACGAAAGACAAAACAACATTTCTTTTTTTTCATAATTTTCTTGTTTCGTTGTTTCCAAACTTTTGATTTTTTACATTGACACACGCACACTAATAGTAACTAATGTATGCAAGTACGCTAGTTTTTAAAATTAGAATCCCATACGATGCGGTTGTTCATCAATTCCAGAGTCATCATCCTCATCCGATTTGGAAATTATTAAAACAAGAAAGACTTGAAATACGAATTGAAAACAATCACTGCAATCAACAACAACAACAGAAAAACCAAATAGAAAAATTCATCACTATTAAGAATTGACAATGAGAAATTGGTTAATGGGGGGGTTCCAAGGGGTGAAAACACTGGATTTATCAAGTGGTATGAAAGAAAGAATATGAGGAGTTAAACTCATTCATTTTGTGTAGTGGGATATTAAACTTTTGTAGTTTAAACTAAAAGTTATTTCTCAAAATTTACATAATACGTTTTACTTAACGGAAATCTAAACTAAATAAATCTTATTTATTGTACGCTTTACTAACGTATCAATTTGAAACATTAAAATGCAAAATCAATATACAATAAATTACATGGTTATATCTTATCCCACAACACAAACAAGGATTCATACGTGAGATAGAAAAATAGTCTCAGCAAACTGTAATGGAAAGAGGTGTGTATCCCATTTTGAAGAAACTGCATATTAAATGATATAATTCTGTATACGTTAAAGTCGTGCATGTATTCATTCATGTACTATTACAATAGACAACTCACTTATCAAATGAGGGGCGATAGTAGTAGTAGTTTCAAATTGTTGTATAATTGTGTGAACGTGAGGATATCATGACAACTTTGTACTCATGACCCTTCATCGTATTTCTTGGAAACTAAGTTTCAATATAGACATTTATGGATGGTAGGAAAACGAGGCACAAGTCAAATGTTACAAACTAAGTTGAACTTTTTATTTTATCCAAGAAAATCAGTTAGGTTCTTGTTCTTAAGTTATTAGCCACAAAATAGTAACTTAAACTTGTTAATCTACGTAATTCAATCTATTACGAATGAAAGAGAATAGATCTTTACTCATCTTAGATTACTCGCATAAACTGCGTTATCTCGTGCGATTTGTTCTTTTTATAAACTATTTTGTTAAACAAAAAGATAGTGATAGAACAAGAAGCTAATTTGATGCTTTTAAAGCGTATTTTGACTTGTTTCGTTGAAACTCCGACGTTTTCTTAACAACTTCTTGATTCTGTTCTATATACACGTTACTAATGTTCTCGTTTCACCAATTTCTAGGTTCTTAAAGTGTAATGTATGTGTGGATCAAAACCCGTTGTGGTCCAAAATTTGAATATGTTATTGACTTTGAATCGATCAAAATTAAATATCTAAAATATTCCAATGAGTTATTATTTCTATGGTTTTAAAAATCTTTATGAATACAGCCGCACGAAAAAAATATAGATACAATATGACTCCAATTTATAAGATTGTATTCAAAATTATCCTGAATAGTATGAGTTCAACAAGTTCTTCCTTTTCTTGTCAATTCTAATTAGAACAACAATTCTACTTCTTGTCAATTGTAAAGTTTTGGTTTCTTGGATTTTCAAAGATTTCGTAGATTCAAAAAAGTCATATTTTTACATTCAAAGTTTTCTGGTATTTAAACTTAATCGCATTATTATTTGATTAATATAAAAACTAATTTATGTTTGATCTGAATCATTGTATTTATCTTAAAATTTAACAATAATTTCTTCAAAGCATTGACTCGTAATTGATCAGCATTTGAGAATTGAAACTTTTTTTTTTTTTTTATCGTATATATTAGGTAAAAAACAAACTAATCTAGTCTCTACAGAAAAACCTACCACAGTCTTAGCTGAGATTGTTTTTGTTTTCATATGTTTTTCTTTGGTTTTTGACTATTGTTGTTACTTCTTAGTTTATTATATCACGATTGTTATTGCATTGACCTATTGAATAAGATTTTGAATTTGATTACGTTTAATTGGGTTCGTGATCTTCTTTGACGAATTCTGTCGTCGTTTCCATAAGGTGTATATTACATGTAGGTATCGGTCTATTGTCTGATAAAATCCGGTTGGAAAATCATGAGCAGCCATTATTCCTGCTATTGTAAATCTATGTGTTGGATAGAATATATTCCAAATTAGTTTTGATATTGTACAATTCTGATAAATGAGTACAAAAGTTGGATTTTGTTGTAGACAAGATAAGCAATTTGTGCTGCCTTTGTTCGGTCGCTCAGGTTGTTGTATAGAGTTTTGTGGATGTATTTAGATATCTAATAATGTTTCAAATTTTTTCATATTTGTCTGGATACGCATACATTTGTAATTAAATTCTCAGATATCATGTTTAAACATAGCTCGTATTCTGTATCTCTCTTAAGTTAACTCTATAAATCTTATCTCATGTATTTTTTGCACTAGCCCATATTCTTTATCTCTCCTAAGTTAACTCTATAAATCCTATCTCATGTGTTTTTGCTAGAAATTCGAAAAAGGTTTAATTATCTTTGTATCTATTTCTTGGGAACAGGTAAAGCCATATCTGTTAGGATACTATTGTATATATTTCGACTAGAGAATCTATATGGTATTTATAATCGAAGACTATAGCATGTGCATTTGTAATTATTACCAAATTAGGTCTTTTCAATAGTTGATTATTGACGGTGAAAGGCCTGATTTAATGTTGAGTACCAACGCTACCCATTACTACCTCCGATTACCTAACAATATCTCTCCGACGATTCAATCTACAATATATGCACACAGATTGGAAAAGGTTTTGGAAAACGCTAAAACTACTAAAAAATGATAATCAAAAACTACATATATCCAAGAGATTGAATTGGAATAGATCCACAAAATTCCATAACCTGATCGTCCAAATAAAGGTAACACTTGTTTTGTGTACAACAAAATGTAAAATTTGTCCCTATTGATTAAAATTGATTTGAAATTAAAAAAAATAGCTGTTCATGACTTTTCAACAGGATATTATGAAACAATAAACCGATACAACTCAAATTATGGAAACGACAACAGAAAAAAAAAATATATATATATGAATCCAATTAACCGTATTCAAATTTAAAGTCTTGTTCAATCCAAAAACAATCTAGTTATAATCAACTAAGAAATAAAGAGTCGAAAATTAAAATAAAATGATTGAAAATGTAAACGAATATCAATCTCGGTGTCATTTTCTGTAAAGACTACATAGTTTGTATAGTTTTATATAAGAAGGAATATTAATAATAATCAAAGTTCAACATTCTGCTTCTTTTATAGTCAATTGATCGACGTGAAATTTATTTATATTTACCAAGAATGTCCGATCACTTACGCTATTTGGAAGTATATTAACCAACATTCTCAAGCCAGATTCGACATTAGATCCATCATCACAAATTTTAAGTTCAACATCCAATAATACTTAATTACCGACTGTTTCTTAACAGTAGTCTATCAACTACGGAAACGACGACGTAATCAATACAAGTTGGTGGAGCCAATCAAGGCTCATCAACTTCCACAACTCTTTCATACCGTTGAACATAATAAACTTGAGCCACCATTAAAATAACATAACAACATCATTGAAACATCGAGAAGTTAAACATTATAAAGTAATAAGAAACAAGTGTCAAATTTTAGGATTTTAACTATACAAACTATCTAGTCTCTATAGAAAAACCTACCACAGTCTTAGCTGAGATTATTATTGTTTATATATATGCTGAACTTGAAGCTTAAATGCTAGAAACACTGTGCCTATTAATAGGTCCTTAGGTTTTTTATTCAAAAAAAAAAAAAAACTCAAATATCACCAAAATTACAGAAATAAATCAAATTATTTCAAAATTCAATATTTCCATTGTTTCATTTACCAATCCACAATCCCAACAATGTCAAATACAACAGAGAATGGGTTATCTATGTTTCTTAAAATTTTTCGTCTTAGTGAATAATTTATTTTCTGCGGTGTCGATCGATTCGTCTTTTTCAGTTTTGTGTAATTGATCTTTTAGATTAAAATTTATTAACATACCAATCCGATCGGATTAACTAACAATGAAAAGAAAAAAAAAATAATTGCCCTATACCCCAGAATTTTCAACATATATATATATATATATAAAGTTAGTAGTCTCAGTTATGTTGGAAATTAAAACTTTTCCAATGTTGAATAAATTACCTTTTGAAATCTTAGATAATGTAATTTATAAATTAAGACAAGATGAATTATTATCATTATCTTTAACCAATTCATTTTACAACAACTTTATACAACAACGATTACATTCAATTATAATAATTGACTCTACACCAAAACTATACGAATTTATTAATAATAGTGAAAGCTTATCTACTTTCAATCAATTAAATAATCTTGATACACTACAAGATAAATTCATATATGGTATTAACATATCAACAATTTTTGGTTTAAAATTATTTTTCAAACATTTAAATAATGAAAATTCAAAATTTATTAAAAAATTGTTAATTAAAAAGTTACCCGATATACCTGATTTAATAATTTTCAAATATTTACAAGATTCTTTACCTTTAATGAAGAATCTAATTGAATTTGAATGGATTCATGATTCATTTATATCGATGGAGTTATTGAAAGATAATACAAATTTATGTAAAATCAACGGGAATATAAAATCACTCGATTCAATAAATTTTCAATTCATAAATGAAATGGTATTGACGTTACCGATTCGCAGTTATGCCAATTGTTCAAATTTATCAAAATTAACATTAAGAAATATGGATTTGATTGATTATCCAATAAATTCAAATGTAAGACATTTAATAATTGATAGTTGTAGATATAAGCAAGATTATTTAATGGACTTGAATCTTGAATCACTTGAAACGTTTGAAATTTCAATGATCGAAGAAGATTTGAAATTGATCAAGTTTTTATCAAATTTGAAAAATTTGAAAAATTTAAAAATTGAAACAAGGAATAATAATACTAATTTAACAAACTTGTTAAATTCTATTTCGAAAAATTTAATAAAAATTGAAATAAGAAATAATCAAATATTAAATCTCAATAGTTTAAAATACTTACAAGAGTTTAAAAATTTACGTTATTTGAAATTACAAATTTTAGAAAAAGATTTATTACAATTGTTACCATATTTATCAAATTCAATTCAATTCTTATCAATTGAAATAATTGAATTGAATCATGTACATAATAATACCAATAGTACAAGTTTAATTTCAAAAGAATTATGGATTAATGAAATTAATAATATAAATAAATTGAAATTTTCTGATTTTTTATTAGAATTCAGTAGGAAATTAATCAAATTATCATGGATTGAATTCATATACGATTCAAAAAAGTATATTTTTGAAAGTGATAAAAACGATCCAATTATATATAGAGACAATTTCGAATTATATTTTAATAAAATAGTAGATACATTGTTATGAAAAAAAAAATTTAAAAATTGTAGATCATTTAAAATAGTCCTGAAATTTCACCAAAATCAAAAGAAGATTTCAGGGTGGAGATGATCTTTGTTTGATATTCCAAAATGCAAAAGTGTTCTCTTGAACCATTTTAAACTGAAAATAACCGAATATAATCAGGGTAAATGAGAAGGCATTAAGCTTTGGGTCTGAAATTATTTAAAAAACAAATGTATATATATTAACTATACACTGTAGTTAGAAAGAAAAAGTGGTGGAAAAAAATTTAAAAATTTTCAAGTGTTTCAAAAATTAAACAAAACGCGAATGTCGTGGTATTATATTCTCAATGTCAAGAATTACGAGACATTCGATTCTTATTCTTTTTATTTTTTTTTTTTTTTGTTTCTTTTTTGTTTCGGTTGGTTGCAACAAAAATTTAATCAAATCTCAACAGAATAAAAATTTGTTGAGAGGTTGTCATTTTTTGGGAATCAATGATAACATATATATACTAAACAATTGAGACATTCATAGTATTACAATCGACAACAACTGGAATGTATATATGTATAGATTCCCCAATTGAGTCCATACCATTGGTAGATTCTTACGCGTATCCCTCTCTTTTAATCAAATGTATATCGTTCCCGTTCCCACCAAATTTTTATTTTTGGGTAAACAAAATGTTTTTCTTTTTTTTTTTTTTTTTTTTTTTTTT
This sequence comes from Insectozyma coleopterorum, assembly GCA_030565325.1. NCBI lineage: Eukaryota > Fungi > Ascomycota > Pichiomycetes > Serinales > Debaryomycetaceae > Insectozyma > Insectozyma coleopterorum. The sequence continues at coordinate 18,356 of JAJMBM010000009.1, forward strand.
TGCACTCAAAACCGTTCCTTCGTTCAAATTAATTTTCTTTCTAACATTTTTATCAAATTCCTTCTTCTTGATTAGTTCATCATATTTCAATTATGAAGCCAGAAATTGAACAAGAATTGTCTCATACTTTGTTGACTGAGTTATTAGCATATCAATTTGCTTCTCCAGTCAGATGGATTGAAACCCAAGATGTATTTTTGAAACAACATAATACTGAAAGAGTTGTTGAAATTGGTCCTTCTCCAACTTTGGCCGGTATGGCCTCAAGAACGATTAAAGCTAAATATGAATCGTATGATGCTGCTTTATCTTTACATCGTCAAGTTTTATGCTATTCAAAAGATGCAAAAGAAATTTACTATACTCCAGATCCAGCCGATTTAGCTCCAAAGGAACAACCAAAAGAAGAACCAGCAGCAGCAGCAGCAGCAGCAGCAGCAGCTCAACCTGTAGCAGCTGCAGTTGCAGCACCAGTTGCAGCACCAGTTGCACCAGCTCCTAGTGCGGGTCCAGTTGAATCTATTCCAGATGAACCAGTTAAAGCTTCATTATTAATTCACGTTTTAGTTTCACAAAAATTGAAAAAACCAATGGAATCAGTCCCAATGTCAAAAGCTATTAAAGATTTAGTTAATGGTAAATCAACCGTTCAAAATGAAATTTTGGGTGATTTAGGTAAAGAATTTGGCTCAACTCCTGAAAAACCAGAAGAAACTCCATTGGAAGAATTGGCAGAACAATTCCAAGATACATTTAATGGTTCATTAGGTAAAACATCATCATCTTTAATATCAAGATTAATGTCATCAAAAATGCCCGGTGGTTTCTCAATTACAACTGCTAGAAAATATTTAGAATCAAGATTTGGTTTAGGTTCAGGTAGACAAGATTCTGTTTTATTAGTCTGTTTGTGTAATGAACCTGCAACTAGATTAGGTTCAGAACAAGAAGCTAAATCATTTTTAGACACAATGGCTCAAAAGTATGCAAGCCAATCTGGTATTTCATTAACTTCTTCTTCTTCTTCATCACAAGGTGGCGGTGCTTCAGGTAACGGTGGTGGTGCAGTCATCGATAGTGCTGCATTAGATGCATTAACTGCTGAAAATAAAAAAATGGCAAAACAACAATTGGAAGTGTTGGCAAGATATTTACAAGTTGATTTAAATAAAGGTGAAAAATCATTTATCAAAGAAAAAGAAGCAACCAAAGTTTTACAACAAGAATTAGATTTATGGGAAGCCGAACATGGTGAATTTTATGCAAAAGGTATAAAACCAACGTTTTCAGAATTGAAATCAAGAACTTATGATTCTTATTGGAATTGGGCAAGACAAGATGTTTTATCAATGTGGTTCGATATCATTTTTGGTAAATTAACTTCTGTCGATAGAGAAACAATTAATCAATGTATCCAAATTATGAATAGATCAAATCCAACATTGATTAAATTTATGCAGTACCATATTGATCATTGTCCTGAATATAAAGGTGAAACTTACAAATTGGCCAAAAAATTGGGTCAACAATTGATTGATAATTGTAAACAAGTTATTAATGAAAAACCTGCATTCAAAGATGTTTCAAGAATTACTGGTCCAAAAACAACAATTAGTTCAAAAGGTGAAATTGTTTATGAAGAAACTAATAAAGATTCAGTTAGAAAATTCGAACAATACGTTTATGAAATGTCTCAAGGTGGTTCAATGACAAAAGTTCAACAACCAACTATTCATGAAGATTTGGTTAGAGTTTATAAAGCAATTTCAAAACAAGCTTCAAAAGATTCAAAATTAGAATTACAAAAAGTTTATGACAAATTATTAAAAGTTGTTGAATCTTCACATGAAATTGAAACTCAACAATTGACAAAAGATATTTTACAACAACCAACAGGTACAAATACCCCTGATGAAGATGAATTATCGACTGCTTCTGATAATGAAGATGACGAAATCGCCTCATTACCAGACAAAACATCAATTTTACAACCAGTTTCATCAACAATTCCAAATCAAACACTTCCATTCTTGCATTTACAAAAGAAAACAGCAAATGGTTGGGAATATGACCGTAAATTATCTTCCATGTATTTAGATGGATTAGAATCAGCAGCAATTAATGGTTTAACTTTTGCTGATAAATATGTTTTGGTTACTGGTGCTGGTGCAGGATCAATTGGGGCAGAAATTTTACAAGGTTTAATTAGTGGTGGTGCAAAAGTTGTTGTTACAACCTCAAGATTTTCAAAAAAAGTTACTGAATTTTATCAAAACATGTATGCAAGATATGGTGCTGCTGGTTCTACATTAGTTGTTGTTCCATTCAACCAAGGTTCAAAACAAGATGTAGACTCATTAATTGATTATATTTATAAAGATGTCAAAAAAGGTGGGTTAGGTTGGGATTTAGACGTTATTATCCCATTTGCAGCTATTCCAGAAAATGGTAATGGTATTGATAACATTGATTCAAAATCTGAATTTGCTCATAGAATCATGTTGACTAATTTGTTAAGATTATTAGGGGCAGTTAAATCTAAAAAGCAAACTGATACAAGACCAGCTCAATGTATTTTACCATTATCACCAAATCATGGTACTTTTGGATTCGATGGTTTATATTCCGAATCAAAGATTTCATTAGAAACATTATTTAACAGATGGTATTCCGAAGATTGGTCAACTAAATTAACCGTCTGTGGTGCAATTATAGGTTGGACAAGAGGTACTGGATTAATGAGTGCTAATAATATAATTGCTGAAGGTATTGAAAAATTGGGTGTTCGTACATTTTCACAAAAAGAAATGGCGTTTAATATTCTTGGTTTATTAACACCTTCAATAATTCAATTATGTCAAGAAGAACCAATTATGGCTGATTTGAATGGTGGTTTACAATTTATTGATAATTTGAAAGAATTCACATCTAAATTAAGAACCGATTTAATTGAAACTTCAGATATTAGAAGAGCAGTTTCGATCGAATCATCAATTGAACAAAAAGTAATCAATGGAGATAATGTAGATTCAAACTACAATGCTATAAAAGTTCAACCAAGAGCTAATATGAAATTCGAATTCCCAACCTTGAAATCTTTTGAAGAAATTCAACAAATGTCACCAGATTTACAAGGTATGTTAGATTTAGAGAATGTTGTTGTAGTTACCGGGTTTGCTGAAGTTGGTCCATGGGGTAATTCCAGAACAAGATGGGAAATGGAAGCATTTGGAGAATTTTCAATCGAAGGTGCCATTGAAATGGCATGGATCATGGGATTAATTAAATATCATAACGGTAACCTCAAAGGTAAACCATATTCAGGATGGATTGATGTTAAAACACAAACTCCAATCGATGATAAAGACATTAAAGTTAAATATGAAGAAGAAATTTTAGACCATTCAGGTATTAGATTAATTGAACCAGAATTGTTTAATGGATACGATCCAAAACATAAAAAAATGATTCAAGAAGTTGTTATTCAACACGATTTAGAACCATTTGAATGTTCAAAAGAAACTGCTGAACATTATAAACATGAACATGGAGATAAATGTGAAATCTTTGAAATTGAAGATAGTGGAGAATATACTGTTAAATTCTTAAAAGGTGCTACATTATATATTCCAAAAGCTTTAAGATTTGATAGATTAGTAGCTGGTCAAATTCCTTCTGGTTGGGATGCTAAGACTTATGGTATTCCTGAAGATACAATCAATCAAGTTGACCCAATTACATTATATGTATTAGTTGCCACTGTTGAAGCATTATTATCGGCAGGTATTACCGATCCATATGAATTTTATAAATATGTTCATGTTTCAGAAGTTGGTAATTGTTCAGGTTCTGGTATGGGTGGTGTTTCAGCATTAAGAGGAATGTTTAGAGATAGATTTGCTGATAAACCAGTTCAAAATGATATTTTACAAGAATCATTTATTAACACCATGGCAGCATGGGTTAATATGTTATTATTATCTTCGTCAGGACCAATTAAAACACCAGTTGGTGCATGTGCAACTGCTGTTGAGTCTGTTGATATTGGTATTGAAACAATTTTATCTGGTAAGGCTAAAATTGTATTAGTTGGTGGTTATGATGATTTCCAAGAAGAAGGGTCTTATGAATTTGCCAATATGAATGCTACTTCAAATGCAATTGATGAATTTGAACATGGTAGAACACCAAAAGAAATGTCTAGACCAACTACAACCACCAGAAATGGATTTATGGAAGCTCAAGGTTCGGGTATTCAAGTTATTATGACTGCAGACTTGGCCATTAAGATGGGAGTACCAATTCATGCCGTGTTAGCAATGTCAGCAACCGCTACTGATAAAATCGGTAGATCGGTTCCTGCACCAGGTAAAGGTATTTTAACAACTGCTAGAGAACACCATGGAGATTTGAAATATCCATCACCATTATTAAACATCAAATATAGAAAAAGACAATTGAATAAAAGATTGGAACAGATTAAAAATTGGCAAGAATTTGAAATCAATTCATTACAAGATGAAGCGGAATTGGCAAAAGAAGATTTCGGTAATGAATTTTCAATGGAAGAATTCTTAAAAGAAAGAACGGAAGAAATTTATCGTGAATCAAAAAGACAAATTTCCGATGCTAAAAAACAATGGGGTAATTTCTTTTATAAATCAGATCCAAGAATTTCTCCATTAAGAGGAGCATTGGCCACATTTAACTTGACTATTGATGATCTTGGTGTCTGTTCATTCCATGGTACTTCAACAGTTGCAAATGATAAAAACGAATCCGCTACAATAAATTCAATGATGCAACATTTGGGTAGATCAGAAGGTAACCCTGTATTTGGTGTTTTCCAGAAATATTTAACTGGTCATCCAAAAGGTGCAGCTGGTGCTTGGATGATGAACGGTGCAATTCAAATCTTATCAACCGGTATTGTTCCCGGTAATAGAAACGCCGATAATGTCGATAAATTATTAGAACAATTTGAATATGTATTATATCCATCAAGATCAATCCAAACAGATGGTATCAAAGCCGTTTCAATCACTTCATTCGGTTTCGGTCAAAAAGGTGCACAAGCAGTGGTTGTCCATCCAGATTACTTATTCGCAGTATTGGATAAACAAACTTATGAAACATATGCTGAAAAAGTTGCTTTTAGAAATAAAAAAACTTATAGATACATGCATAATGCTATAACTAGAAATACAATGTTTGTAGCAAAGGATAAAGCACCATATGGAGATGAATTAGAACAACCGGTTTACTTGGATCCATTAGCAAGAGTTGAAGAGTCAAAAAACCATCAATTGATCTTTTCCAAAAAAAACATTCAATCAAAGAGTTACATTGGTGAAAATGCTTCAAATACAGCAAAAGCATTATCTACATTAAATAAATCTTCAAAAGGTGTTGGAGTAGATGTTGAATTATTATCAGAATTGAATATTGATAATGATACTTTTATCGAAAGAAATTTCACAAGTGATGAAATCAAATATTGTAAAAAATCTTGCAATCCAAAGGCTTCATTCACCGGTACTTGGTCAGCCAAAGAAGCTGTATTTAAGGCTTTAGGAGTAGAGTCAAAAGGTGCAGGTGCAAGTTTAATCGATATTGAAATTATTAGAGACTCAAATGGTAAACCAAATGTAAAATTACATGGTGAAGCTGAATTGGAATCAAAAAAAGTTGGTGTTAAAAATATAAATGTATCAATTTCTCATGATGATTTCCAAGCCACCGCAGTAGCACTAAGTGAATTCTAAGACATATATATATATATATATACAATTGACTTGAATCATTCGTTGTTTCAATCTCTCTCACCGGCTTTATTTTATTTTATTTTTTTTTTTTTTTTTTTTTTTTTTTATGGATTTATTTCTTTTTAATTTCAGTCTTTTTTTTTCTCTCGAACGAAAAAAACAAACAACACAATTTATTAAAGGTTTCTCTACTTACTCAATTGATCAAATGCCTGAGGAAAGTTTGAATAACGAAAATGAATTGAATAATGAGAATGATAATCAATTTGATGAAGAATTACAAGTCAATCGAAATGATTCTTCCTTTGCCACTACTGCAGAAAATATCACTACTGAACTTGAAGAAATAAATGTTGATATAAATGATCAAAATTCATCACATAGCACCCTTGCAGAACCCGTACTTCCAACTATTACAACCACAGATGTTGATTCTACCTCGTCAGATCGAAATTTGCACCAAAATTCAACAATTTCAACACCACCACCACCTGTGACCAGTAGTACTGCCACGGTCGATAATTCGCAATTATTCAAAAAAACATTTGAATCAATTCTTAGTAGCAAAGAAGCAAAGAAAAATGATAAGTTCAAACAAGTGATTCAAAATGCTTTAGATTCATTAAATAATCCCGACTATAGAAATCCAAATATTATATTTGAAGCCTTAAAGGCATGTTGTGAAACTTCAAGTACCGATTTGAAAATTAAAGCCATTGATTTGTTTGCAAAATTATTTGACTATACCCAGTTTGATGATTTTTCACAAGAAGTTAAATTAACTGATGAATCGGTGAATATCATATCCAATTGTTTTGAAGGCGAAGGTACCGATTTAGAAGTTGAACTACAAGTCGTTCGTGCTTTGATGCATAGTATTTTATTAATGCCTTGTCATGGTGCTTCTTTATTACAAGCAGTTCGACAAATTTATAATGTGTTCATCTTTTCATTAAGTTCGAGAAATCAAGCCGTTGCTCAAGGTATTCTAACTCAAGTTATTGGTGCTATTTTTCAAAGAGTTGAAGAAGGTATGAAATTGAAAAGCAAAACCAAGCTATCCATACTGCAATCAATTGAAGAAATTGAATTACCGAATAATAACAATAATCATACCGTTGAAAAATTGACTTTAAAAAGATTGGAAAGATTAAATGATGATATCAATGATCAAGACCGTGTTAGTGAAGCTAATTATGCAACTGAAAATGATGAAGATTTAGTTGTTAAAGACGCATTTTTAGTATTTAGAGCAATGTGTAAACTATCTATTAAATCTTTAGATTCAACAACAATTGATATGAAATCTCATTCAGTTAGATCAAAATTATTATCATTACATATAATTCATACCATTTTAAAAGAACATATTGAAATTTTTTTAAGCCATGATGTTGTGTTATTATCATCAAATTCAAATGAACAACAAATACGATTAATCAATGCCGTTAGACAGTATATTAATTTAGTATTGTCGAAAAATGCCGCTTCTGTAATAGCACCAGTATTTGAATTATCATTAGAGATTTTTTGGTTAATAATATCAAATTTAAGAAGTGAATTTAAAAGAGAAATACCGGTATTTTGGGATGAAATTTATTTCCCAGTCGCAGAAATGAAAACTTCTAGTCCACATCAAAAGAGATACTTATTATCGATAATTGAACGATTATGTAACGATTCAAGATGTATAATTGAATTTTATTTAAATTATGATTGTGATAGTAATCTGACAAATATTTGTGAAAAAATCATTGATTATCTTACAAAATTATCATTACACAGAGTTGAAGTGACACCACAACAGAAATTTGCATTTTTTGAAAATAAAAGAAATGGAATTTCTGTATATGATATTAATAAGATATCCAATTTAACAAGTAGCACAATGTCATCAAAACCTCCTGAACCGGATATTTATAATCAATTCCCATTAGAGTATGCATTGAAAATGACTTCGATTGGTTGTTCAGTTGCATTCTTAAGGTCTTTATATTCGTGGGCTCAAAAGGGTTTAAAAAATGATATTAAATTAGAACCAAATGATTTAAATTTTTCATTAAATAATAGAAATAGATCGGATTCAACCGCCACTTCAATGAGTAATTCAAGAAATGATTCTTTTGTAGATGAGAATGCATTTATACCTTCTGATACGGATAAATTTGAACAATTTGCAAATCAAAAACAACGTAAGAAAATTCTACTCGAAGGGATTAAGCAATTTAATCAAAAGGCCAAAAAGGGTATTGCATATTTTATCAATAATGGATTCATAGAACATGATGAACCAAAAGATATTGGACATTTCTTGTTAAATACCGATGGACTTGATAAACAAGTTATTGGAGAATATTTAGGTGAAGGCAATGAAAAAAATATAGCCATAATGCATGCATTTGTTGATGAAATGGAATTTGAAAACACAACATTCGTCGAAGCTTTGAGAAAATTTTTACAAGCATTTAGATTACCAGGTGAAGGACAAAAGATTGATAGATATTTATTGAAATTTGCTGAAAGATATGTATTAGGAAATCCAAATATTTTTGGCAATGCAGATACGCCATATTTATTAGCATATTCTGTGATTTTATTAAATACCGATTTACATTCGTCACATATTAAAAATAAAATGAGTGTTGAAAGTTTCATAGCTAATAATAAAGGTTTAGATGATGGTAAAGATTTACCGAAAGAATTTTTAGAACAGATATATCAAGAAATTCAAAATAATGAAATCAAATTGAAATCAGAACAACATGCAGCATTATTAGCCGGTGATTTGAATGTCACTGGACAATCAATGAGTCAATCAATTGGGTTTTTCGGTGGACGTGATTTAAATAGAGAAGCTTATATCCATGCATCAAAAGAAATGTCAACGAAAACTGAAAAATTGGTCAAGAATTTAGGTAAAAAGATAAAATCAGATCATAATCTGAATGAGATTTTTTACGTTGCCTCGAGTGTTTTACACGTTAAATCAATTTTTGATACATTATGGATGTCAATATTAGCTGGGTTGACACCACCATTTAAAGAATACGACGAAGAAGTAGTCACAAAAGCATGTTTAGAAGGTATTAAGCTAGCTATACGTATTGCATGTATGTTTGATATAAATTATGCAAGAACATCATTTATTGGAGCATTAGTGCAATTTCAAAATCTAAGTAATTTCGAAGAAATGAAACAAAAAAATGTTGATGCAATTTATATAATGTTGGAATTGGCAGTTAGTGAAGGCAATCATTTAAATTCTCGAGCTTGGTTACAAATATTAACATCCATTTCACAATTGGAAAGATTACAATTGATTGCACAAGGTGTCGATCAAGATTCAATACCCGATGTTGTAAATGCAAAATTAATTAGTAAAACTTCAATTGATTCAACAAGTAGAACAAGTGGTAGTTTTTTCAGTTCATTTTCTTCACAAACCCCTGCACAATCTGCAGCAAATAAATTCCACAATCAACATTTAACACCAATTGTATCCAAATTATTAACAAAGACAGAATTGGAAGTCGCGATAGATAAGGTATTTACAAATAGTGCAAATTTATCAGGCACAAGCATTGTTGAATTTGTCAAATCGTTATCAGAAGTAGCTAAAGAAGAAATTAATTCATCTGGACAAAGCATAAATCCAAGAACATTTTCTTTACAAAAAGTTGTTGATATATGTTATTATAATATGGATCGTATAAGATTGGAATGGTCGCATATGTGGACAATAATGAATGAAACGTTTAATGCCGTTGGTGTACATACAAATACAGCAATCTCATTTTTTGCATTAGATTCATTAAGACAATTATCAATGAGATTTTTAGAAATTGATGAATTATCACATTTTAAATTCCAAAAAGAATTTTTAAAACCATTTGAATATATTATAATCAATAATCATTCATTAGAAGTTAAAGATATGGTATTAGAATGTATAAATAATATGATCTTGGCAAGAGCAAGTAATATAAAATCGGGTTGGAAAACTATATTTGGAGTTTGTTCAGCAGCAGCCAAGGAAAATAAAGAATCATTAGTTTTGAAATCTTTTAAATTAGCAAAATGGATCAACAAAGAATATATCGAACAAGTTAGAAATCAAGATTCATTTAGTGATTTAGTCAAATGTTTTACTGCTTTGACTAAAAATGAAAGATTTCAAAAAATAAGTTTATTATCATTAGATATATTATCAAGATTAATACATGAAATTGCCCAATATAGCTTCTTAAACGAAGATGAAAGAAATAGAGAAGAATCATTATTTGATCCAGATGAAAAAAAGGAACATTTAATCAAGTTATGGTTTCCTGTATTATTTGGATTTCATGATATTATCATGACGGGTGAAGAATTAGAAGTCAGATCAAGAGCTTTAAATAGTTTTTTTGATGTGTTATTAAAATACGGTGAATTTTTTGAAATCGAATTTTGGGATATAATTTTTCATCAATTATTATTTCCAATTTTTAGTATCTTGAGAAATCCTTGGGAAATCGGTTTAGACGATTTGAATGATAAAACATCAGTTTGGTTATCAACGACTTTAATCCAAGCTTTGAAAAGCATGATTAATTTATTTACACATTATTTCAATGCATTGAATCATTTATTAAAAGAATATTTAGATTTAATAACTTCTTGTATATGTCAAGAAAACGACACGATTGCAAGAATCGGTCGAGAATGTTTAACAAGTTTATTAATTGAAAATTCATCAAATTTTGCAAGTGATCATTGGGAAGAAATCTCAATAGCATTTAAAAATTTATTCGAATTGACTACCGCAAGAGAATTATTCACAGCAGATCCATTGAATGATAAAAGACATAGACATAAAGAAGGAGATATTGGCGGAGAAGAGGAAGAAGAGGAGGAAGAAGAGATCTTGGATGAAGAAGAAATTAGATTGAAAAAATCAAAAGAAAAATCATCAATCGTTGTGAAAAGTGTATTACAATTATTATTAATTCAAACCTTATCTGAAGTATTTGAAAATGATTCATTTTATGAAAGTGTCTCATATGAATATTTGAATAAAATGGCACAACTTTTATTCCATAGTTACAAATTTGCAAAGAAATTTAATGATGATTATGATTTAAGAGTTAGATTATGGAATGCAGGAATTATAGAAAGATTGCCAAATTTATTGAAACAAGAATCAAGTTCTTCAGCAGTATTCATTAACATAATGTTTAGAATGTACTGTGACGACGACAAGGTATCACCAAACGATAAGCAAGAGATTATGAATTATATAATACCATTATGTAACACGGTAACAGAAAGATATGCAGATTATGACGAGTCAAACCAACAAAGAAATATAAATACTTGGAAACCAGTGATAATAGAAATATATGAAGGTTATATTGAATTGGATGATGAAGATTTTAAAACCCACAGTCCAACAATGTACAAATTAACATTGAGATTGATTTCAAGAAATTTATCACCAGATTTAAGAACTGCAATAAGAACTTTCTTAACGAGAGTTGGAGAAGAATTTATAAATAAATAAGTAATTAAATAAAATGTATTATATCTAAATCTTAGTTTGTCATATAAATTTCATAGTAGTCATCATGTATTAAAAAAAAAAAGTGACCCCTAACCCATAATATTGTAATTTCTTGTATTGTATTGTAATGTACTTTGTGCACCTTGTTTCAGAAACGAGATCATTCATCCGGGTAATTGTATACATTAAAAAATAAATCTGGCAATTCCTGTATATAAGCAGAATGTGGATTTTATTATGTACACATAATATTACTTGCTATACCACTAAACTGAGCCTAACTACTGACTCAGCAGTGGAAAAAAAAAAAGTGCGTTACAACAGAAAAAATGTATAAGTATTCCTGCCCACAAAATTTTGTAACAATTGAACTTTTGCACTTTCGAAAAGACAGAAAAAAATCAATCAAAAAAAAAAAAATCCAACATCAACATTTTTTATTTTAAATTCCAAATTTTATAATTCGTTTGAATAAAGGGAAAAACAAAAAAGATCGTTCTGAAGATTTCAAATTATATCAAAAATGTCTTTCCAAAACAAGGTATGTCATCAATTTCTCAATCAATTGAAGGATAAATAGAGGAATGACTGGTGATAGATTTTGTCAATTTTTGACTCAATTTTTTTGAAAATGGTTTTATTTCAATCAATCAAATTGCAAAGAATCTATTTCATTACATTCAATCTTTTCCAACGTTTGCGGACGTTCATTCATCAATGTATATCCCCCTTCCATGAAATGAAAATTTTGGCAACAAGAATCGTGTGAGAATAATCAAATTTCTCAATCCTCATTTTCTTCTTCAATTTTGAAACAGGAAAAAAAAAAAATAAGAAAAAAAATAAAATAATAGTAATACTAACTGTGTGTGTTTTTTTTAGAATTTATACGACTTATTAGGTAACGATGTCGAAGAAGACAACGGTCCAGCTGCTCCAATGAGAGAAACTGTTAAATCATACACCTCATCAAAGAAAACTGATACTGCTCCAGCTTCAGCTGATCCAGCTAGAGCTAAAAAAAATAAAAAACAAGTCACTGGTAATGAAGCTGCTTTAAAAAACAAACCAAACAACAAAGATGTTGCTGGTCCACAATCAACCGCTTCAAAACATTACAAAAAACCATTTGATCGTCACGCTTCAAGAACTGGTAAAACCGATTCTAAAAAGAAATTCAAACAAGGTTGGGGTGAATCTGAAAAAAGAGAATTGGAAGGTGAAGTCGAAGGTTCAGAAGATGCTGCTAATGATTTAGAAGCTGAAGCCGCTGAAATTGACGCTGACTCAACTCCAAAAAAAACTTTAGAAGAATATTTAGCTGAACAAAAACAAAAACAACAAGAATTAGATGGTGCTAAAAAAATTAGACAAGCTAATGAAGGTGCTGAAGAAAAATGGAAATCTGAAGAAAAAATCGAAAAACAAGAAGAAGTCTTTTTCGCTTCAACCGCTTCTAAAAAGACCAAATCAAAACAACAAAAGGAAAAAAAATTTTTAGACATTGATGCTTCATTTGCTGATGAATCAACTCCAGCTTTTAACAAAACCCCAAGAGGTGGTTTCAGAGGTGGAAGAGGTGGCGCCAGAGGTGGTTTCAGAGGTGGTTTCAGAGGTGGTAAATCTCAACAACAACCAAAACCAGAAGTTAATGATAAAAACTTCCCATCTTTGTAAGCAATTGATTAACTTTACAAAAATTCCAACTTCAATATATATATATATATATTTAATGAAGTAGATATTTAAAAATATCGTCTAAATACACATAATGGAAACGATTTAAATTTAATTCAATGTAGAGTTGACTCTATGAACCTGTAAATTTTCTACTTTAAACTGTTTCTGGTGTATAATTTTCACCTTGTGTAAATTGGTCATTCTTGTTTTATTAAGGAAATTGGTAGCTACTCGTTTGCCTCTTTTTTTTTTTTTTTATCATGTGCATTGAAAATTTCCCACCCCACAGAAATTTAAATCATCATTATAGATAATTTTGTTTTATAGATGAGAGATTGAATATGAATCAACAAAATTCGCCTCCATCATCGTCATCATCTACTTATAAAGATTATGCTATTAATATTATTAATCAAGCCGTGATCAAAGGGAATAATATTGCCGATAAGAAACCGGCTAGTAAACGAGCAATTGCAATTAATACAGCCTCAACATTATTAGAAATGGGTCTAGATAAATATAATTCACGCAAGGGGTCAATTGATTTAACCGATGAAGAAATTGCCCATATTGAATCAATGGCGAATTCTGCCGAAGAAAACAACAAGAAGGATTCTCATTTTACTGATAGAATGATTGAACGATTATTAAAATCTACCATACCTCAAGACATTCCAGAAAGAGAAATATTTGAAAGGAGATTAAACGACCCCGAAAGAAATAAAAGACCAAGTTTATCGGTTACATTATTAGCATCAAATGTTAAAAAATTGGCATCAAAGATGACAAATTTCTTTGCAATTCAATATCTTTTAATTAGTATCATATCTTGGAAACAACCAACTAAAACTTTGTGTGTCTTATGTTTATATACGACTATATGTTTATGGCCACATTTAGTTTTAACTTTGCCTTTATTATATATCTTATTTGGAATCTTAATACCCGGCTATGTTTACAGACACCCACCAAGAAGACCAGATTTGATTAAAATTCAAAAAAAAAGAGGCCAATCATTTTTTAATTTCCTATTTCATACTTCAGAAACAAGTATAATTGAGGATATGATCGATGAAGATTATCTACATCAAGATATTGATATTGCGTCTTCGAATTATTCAATACCGGAAGATATAACAGAATCAAATACAATCACATCACAAACCACAAATACAGAAAATTCAGACACAGATAATAACGATACTGCAAAGCATCGGAGATCACAATTGGCATTATTAATTAATCTTCGAGATTTTCAAAACTTAACAACTGATGTTTTAAAAGGTATAGATCACGGTGAAAAGTTTTATTATGAAACCGCTGGATTTAAAGATGAAAGATTATCTACATTTATATTCTATGGTATATTAATTGCAACGTTTGCTACACTATTTTTTGGACAATTTATTCCGTGGAGACCAATTTTTATTCAATCTGGATGGATTGGATTAATTTTATGTCACCCAAAATGTAAAAATTTCTTAATTGATATGAACAAATCAAGAAAATCAAATATTTTATTAAATAAAATGCAAAATAATATATCAACAGATTCAAGTAATAAAGAGGTTAAACAATTTGACAGAAATGATATTATCGTGGACGATTCGCCTGAAATTAGAGTAGTTGAAATTTATGAATTACAAATCAAAAGTATTTTGAAGCAAAAATGGTCATTTTATAGATACTCAACAACAATTTATGATAAGAATAATAAATCAAGATTGTCAGGTAAAAGACCACCTGGTGTAGATAGTTTGTCAAAAGTTTTGCCACCAAATGATTGGAAATTTGATTTTGGTTTAATTAATAAATGGATTTTAGATATTAAACCAAAAGCATTTATAAAGGAAAGAAGTTTAAATAGAGATTTATTCATTATTAAAGAAGAAGATGAAGGTCAAGGTTGGATATATGATAATATGAAAGATGTGGTTCATCTGGATATAATTTATGAATTTAGGAGAAGAAGATTATATAGGGAATGTTATAGATATGGACGTCCACATAAGAAACCATGAATATATATATATATTTCTCAATCACCCTTTTGAATCTGAAATCACTTTTCAAGTATATATATTTTTCTATTCTTAATGCACATAGAGCTTGTGTTTCCAAATTGAACCTATGCAATTGAAAAGCAAATTGTTCAAAAGTGATTAAAGATTAAACATCACTGAATCGTGGTGGTCCGTTCTCTGGTGGTCAGCGTTGTTTTTTGTTTTCAGGAAATAAACAATGTAAACCAGGTCAAAAAAAAAAACGAAGAAATGATCTAATAATTGATGTCAACCATGGCATCCAGTAGTTGATGTATTTCAATTTGACCAATATAATGAGTGTATAGTGGTGTAAGCGTTTTGTAATAAAAAGTATTAAAGTGCTATATAAATTTGGCGTAATTTGCTGACAACTATATATTATTGCATAAAGAAAAGTCAAACTTTTATTCCCGTTAAACAAAACACTTAACTATGAGAGAGTGGACCACCACGATTCAGTGACGTTACTGTCGTAAAAAATATGTTTCAAATGTACAGTGGAAAAAAAAATATCTAAAAAAGAACACGATTCAAGATCAAGATCAAAAGATAACAATGGATAAAATTTCACGTAGTGTGAAGACCTTTGATGCATTTCCCAAAGTAGACCCACAGCAACAAGTAAGGTCACAAAGAGGTGGGTTTTCAACTATACTAACGTATTTTCTTGGATTATTATTGTTATGGGTTGAAATTGGTGGGTTTCTAGGTGGGTATATAGACAGACAATTTATGGTTGAAGATATAATAAAATCGGATCTCACTATCAATCTAGATCTAATAGTCAATATGCCATGTCAATTCATTCATACAAACGTTGAAGATATAACTCGTGATAGATATTTAGCTGGTGAGATATTGAATTTTGAAGGATGTAATTTTTTCACCCCACTTGGGTTCAAAATCAATAATCCCAATGATTTTCATGAAACTCCAGATTTAGAAGAAGTCATGCAAGAGAGTTTAAGAGCAACTTTTCATTCCGAAGGACTTCGAGTTAATGAAAATGCCCCAGCTTGTCATATTTTCGGATCTATTCCTGTTAATCAAGTGAAAGGAGAATTTAGAATTTCTGGCAAAGGATTTGGATATTCCGATAGGAAAAAAGTTCCATTAGAATCCTTAAATTTTAGCCATGTTATACAAGAATTTTCATTTGGAGAATTTTATCCATTTATAAACAATCCTTTGGATGCCACTGGGAAAGTCACTGAAGAACATTTACAAATGTATATATATCACGCAAAAGTAGTGCCCACGATATATGAAAAATTGGGCTTAAAAGTCGATACCAATCAATATTCAATAACTGAATACCATCGAGAAATAAAAGTTGACGAATTTAAAAGACCGCATGGTATACCAGGTATTTTTTTCAGATATAATTTTGAACCAATTAAATTAATTATTGCTGAAAAAAGAATACCATTTTTACAATTTGTCGCAAGATTAGGTACAATTGGTGGTGGATTATTAATTGCAGCAAGTTATTTATTCAAAATGTATGAGAAATTACTATTGATACTATTCGGTAAACGATATGTCGAACAAGGTAAGGAAAAGAAAGGAGGAATTTTAGACAACAAATAATTAATAATAGATGAATAAAATTAAAAATTTGGTTATTGTGTGATTCTCGTGTAATCTTCTGTTGATAACTGTGTAATTTGTTTACTGCTATTTATTATAAACCGATTATTTCTGGAATCATGTTTCCTGCCAAGTTCATGTACAACCAATATTATATAAATAATTATTATAACTAGTATTTCTGAATAAATCACCATAAGAGTTTGTGTTTTTTTTTTCTTTTTGCCTTCTTTTTTTCTCTTTGTTGATAGTTATCGCACATTTTATTTAATCTAAACTTGATTAATTTTATATATGGCTCAAGGCGATTTGAATAAATCTAAAGCCAAGAAGAAAATCAAACGAAGTAGAAACGGGTGTCATAATTGTAAAAGATTGAAAATTAAATGTGATGAAAATAAACCAATTTGTTCATATTGTTCCAAATCAAATACTTTTTGTGATTATTCGATAAAATTAACGTGGGGAGGCCGTCCTTATAAAGATGAAAAAAAACGACAAAAATTAAATACAATTTCAAACTCTCAATTCAATTTTCAACAAAATGTAATAGAATTGAATCAACGGAGTAAACAACAGCAGCAGCATAATCCTAAAGAGTCTAATATTGATAATCAAATTCAATTTGTCGCTCAAGATTTTAGCATATATTCACCACAATCACCTTTGGATGCTACAACGACACCAACAACAACGTCTGATTACACTTCAAACACACTGCCAATACAGAGAACGATTAAAAAGAAACAAGGTCAAAATGAGCAACAACCAAAAGATTTCAAAAGTTTATTAACTAATAATAATCTCCCTGGTCAAACTACTTTTGTGACTCCAAATGGTACTTCCATACTACTAGATACATTCCAAATGATTCCAACAAAGTTTTTAAAACCAGAAGGAAGAATTAATACCCCGATAAATGAATTTCACCATATATGCGATTCCAATTCATCTTCTTCTGACAATTTGGAGTATCCAAATCTTTATTCAAGTGGTATGAGTTATTTAAATGATGCAATTGATAAGATCACAGATGGAGAAATTGAATTTCAATTACAAAATTCAAATATATTCCATAATTATATGAAAAAATCCGATCATCAGTTTTTGCTAGAAGATAAGATTAGTAATGGTGATGATGATACTGGTGCATTAGATGATTATTCACAGGATATTTCTAAAATTGATGGTTATGTACCAAGACAAAAGAGCTTGTTCAAAGATGATCAACTTCCAATGAGATTAACTACAAGTTCTGATAACTTGAGTTTGCCTGATAATTTGACCTTCAATTCCACTATAGAAGAAATTCAACATGTTTTTAATTATTCAATTCCGCCGCTGCTTATACCCTTACCCTCACTATTATTAAATGTTCCATTTTATAGAAGTCTAATGCATTTTTGGGTACAAGTAGCTTGTCATCATCTAGTACCTGCACCAGCGGATATTTATCAAGATAACCCGTTTAAAATATTATTGTCTCAGATGGCCATGGAATATCCTGCGATTTTAACCACATTATTAGCATTTTCAGCTAAATTAAGATCATCATTAATTAGTTCGGATGATACACCTGATATTGTTCTAGATCAACTATTATCAAGGTCTTGTACCGAGTTATTAAAATTATTAAAGGATAAATCAAGTGCTACTTCAAATGAAGCATTGGCCACTGCGTTATTATTATCAGTGTTTGAAGTTTTTGATTCAAAGGATTTTAGTAAACACCGAGCTCACACATTAGGCGCCAGACAAATAATTAAAGCAAGATCAAATTTGCCACTAAAGAAGGATAGAAGTACCGGCACAGAAAGCGACATCACGTTTTTTTTAATGAGATGGTTTGTGTATATTGATATCATAGGGTCATTATCAGCTACACAATCTGCTAATAATTATTTATTAATTAAAGAAGAAGAAGGAGAGAAATACGAACCAGTGGAAGGTGTAACTATGTTGAACGATATAAAAAGTGTTGATAATAATGAGATTACTCAAGATGGCTGTAATTTTTCACCTAATAATAATATTGATTATCTAATGGGGTTTGATATAAATTTTTTACCCCAATTTGCTAAAATTACAATCTTGATCAGAAAAACAAATCAAATATTAGAACAAAATGGCGGATGCTTAGATGTGAAATTACCGCAAGAATATATATGTAAAGCATTAGAAATCAAGGAATCACTATTAAGATTATTAAATAAATGTGAAGAACTTACAACTGCTGACCACAGTCATATGGTTAATTTGATTACAAAAAACAAGAAGGAATCAGACCAAGATCCACCAAAGAATTTAAAGAGATTAATTCAAGAAAATGAGGTTTTAAGATTTACAAATCGATTATTTTGTTTTGCGGGTATAATTCATCTTTATAGACGCGTATTGTTAATACCAAGAGAATCCAATTTAGTTCAAGATCTCGTTAATCAAATTGGACAAATTGTTTCTAACAACATTCAAAGTCAATCGCCGACCGATATATGTGTGATATTTTGTTTATTCACGGCTGGTTGTGAAGTTTTAAATCAAGATATGAGATTATTTTTTGAAAATAGATTTACCAAAATCGCAGAAATGGGCAATATAAATGCCAGGAAAGGATTACAAATTATGCAAAGATGTTGGATAACAGGTGAAGATTGGATAACGGCAGCCAGCCAATTGAACTTGGATTTTGCTTTATTCTAAGTACCCTTATATATGAATGTAACATAAAGTAATACTAACTATAGTATAACACGACTAATTATATAATTTTTTTTTTTGCGCTTCCTCATTTATCAAGTTTTTTTTTTTTAATTCTTTTTTTCCTCTTTGTTGTAAACAATTTTTCTTATTAATCGTGTTAACGATTTACGTGTAACTTTTTTGATATCTATCTATATACAATTATATGTATAGTTTATATAGTTATGTCATCAACAAGTCATACTAATAACAATGTATCTGCAACATCTAATTTACCCGATAGTTATACTGAATTAACAACATTAATCAATGAGTCTCTTAATGAACTGGGAAATAGTCCTACTCATGAAAAGGCTCTCAAAGCTTCTTTACGGTTTTTAATGAATGTTAGAAAAAGTCCACACATGTTCTGTGATGATATTTTATATCCCATTTCAACTTATAGTTTAATATTATTTTCATTCAAAGAAACGACCCAGTTGAAGAATTTGAAACAATTAATAACTACAAGTTTACAATGTGCTGATTGTATCAGATGTTTCAATAATTCCAAAGCTGAATTGAGAAATAAATTTTTGGTATTTAAAGGTATCAACGTTAAAAATGTTAATAGTTTTATTGCAACTTTGAACAATTTTGAATACGAAATATTATCATCGAAAATTTTAGAAATTGAACCAAAATTAAATGCAAACCTAGACGTGGATCGAGATAAATTATTATTGACTTTCAATTGGTGTTTGAGCAGTACTGACTTATTAAGAAAATATAAGCCAGCAAGAGATGTATTGTCAAAGATTATAAAATATTTTAGAAAAGCATCAAATTTTCCAAATAAATTATTACCTGGATTATTATTTCTTTTATTCGATGGTAATGGAGATGATTCGGTGTATGCAAGACAATGGATTACAAATCTATACGAGAAAAAAGTGAGGTATACAAAGAGTACATTGGAGGAAGCTGTAATATTGGAATTCTCAATACATTTATATTATATCCAGAATGCAAAGAATTATAATGATAGAAGAGGGATGCGGTTTTGGAACAATTTTAATGAAATCATTGATTTTATAGACAATGAAGCATTTTTAACAAGATTAAATAGTCCACAAGATATTCAAGTTATGAGTCAATATTCTGAATTACAATTTTATCCATTTATAAGGTTGTTATCCAATTATTTAATGTCATATTTAACCGAGCCATTGCCGACTTTATTAAAAGTATTTGATAAATTACTAGTACGACTTGGTTCAAAATTTTGGGATTATTCATCAGTAACACATACGCAATTACTAGATGGTATATTATCAAACGCAGAGTTTTCAAAGCAATTACATCAAGCATCACTTGAGAAGAATATAATGAGTGATTACACATTAAATGATTTAATTTCTTGGATGAAATCATTAATGAATTCATTACCATTTGGTCAAAAACAGAATATTTGTGTAAGAATGGGTTCATTTTTATTAAGACAACAAACTCCCGTTAGTAATAATTCATATATATCGACAAATGACATGAGAGCACAACGAGCTATTGCATTGCAAGAATTGGGCTGTAAAACTTTTTTAACTGGTTTAGAAGGTTTTAATATAAAGCATATTCAAGATGAAAAATTTGGTGTTGAAATTATGTCAGTTAGAGATATTAGAGCTTCGATTGAAAACGACGCAGATATAATAATCCTGATGGCACTTAAATCAAATGATGATTCAGTTGCATTGAAATTAATTATAAAATTATTAAATTATGATCTATCAATATTGGTTACAAACAGTAATTTATTATTGAAAAATCAAAAACCAACAACATTCGATACATATCCAATGGTTTGGGAATCATTAGCAAATCTGAAACTTTATCTGAATATTTATTTTGCAAAAGAAATTATCAAGACTTTTAATCTTATTAGTCATAGTACAAAATTTCATAACACTAAACCATCTCCATCACTGTCTGATGGGATTCAAGAATCAAGAAAACAACATAATTCAAATATGGATAAAATGGCAGGTTTGATGAGTCAAATATTTGCCAAATTTGGGTTTGGAGATCCATTAACAATTGAACAAATTTTGAATGATACTGAATGTTTAGATTCTATATGGGCATGTATATTTTCGCCTTTAGTAAGTTTATCAGCAATTGAATTTATAAATGAATTATATGATGGCAGTGGAAGATTCGAAACCATACAAGAATCATTAAATAAAAATTTAAGGTTAAATTTGAAATCTATAAATATTAATTTGAATGTTTTAACTCAATTGGGTATTTATGAACCTACACCCAAGGCGGTAAGAATTCTAATGGACATTATCAAAGCATTAACCGATCCCATGTCATCCATTTTAATATCTCCAGCTGAATCTTCATGTGAACAAATTATAAACTTGTGGAATCGATGCTGGTCATTTTTAATTATGATTTATGAAAAAACATTAATTTGGGCGAGTCAATACCATTTAGAAGAATTAATTGAATTCACAAGAGATACATTGGACATCAGTCATTTATTACTAGATTCGTTTAGACTTATAGTTGATAGTATCAAACAATGGAAGAATGATCAAGAAAATAATATCCTGCAAAAACTATTCAAAGTATTTATGAATGCTTTTGAGTATGTTATTGTATGGTTAAAATTAGGTGATGTGTCGTTATTAAATTCATGTGTTGCTTTAGTATTTAAAGGATTCGATTTAGCAGTTGAACAAAATTTCACAATTGATGACTCGTTTATTGACAAGTTTGCAAGATATGGCGCAAAGGCAAAGAAATACAATAATAAATTATCTGAATTACAAAGACAACAGATTTTATCAAAGGCAAGACAATTCAATAATAATTTGGTCGATAGAATAATCGACGAAGTTAATGCATCGAAAAAAGCTATCGAACAACCACCACCACCACCGCCACCACCACAGCCACCAATAGTCGAGATTATTGATGATGATGTTGAATTTGTATCGAGCAATTATAACGAACAAGATGATATAAAATTCCTATCTTCAAAAATTAGACCTAATGCAACTATGAAACAAACTACATTGAAACGATTTATGAATATATCAGATACCAAACCAGTTGCACCAATTCCAAAAGCTAAACCATTGTCTAGTTTAGAACAAATGAGAAGAGCTCTTAATCAGAAACGACAAGCCGAAGCTGCTAAACCTGCAAAATCAGTTTATAATCCCGCGCCACCTAGACCTGCTGGATTCAACTCATCAAATAAAGAAATCAAACCTTTACAACAACCACCACCTATTAGTATTGGAAGATCATTAAATAAAGAAAAATTCAAGAATGCAAAGAAACAACAACAACAACAACAAGAAGAAGAATCATCAGATAGTGAGGATGAAAGTGATAATGACTTTACTGATTTATTTGTATCAAAACCCAAAAAGAAATCATCTTTACCGGAAAAGATTACCCAAATTGATGAAAATATGCAAGAAATTTCAAAAGCTCGTCAACAAAGAAAGAAAGCTTTAGATTTAGAAAAACTTGAAAAGGAAAGACAAAATTTAAGACTCAATGTGAATTTAAAACCTTTATACACAACTGTACTCAAATGGAATTATAATTTAAACAATGATTATCCAGGTACTGATAAATCGATTTATCAAAAAGTTAAAGATACATATAGAGACGTTAAAGAATATATTAAAGTTACCGAACCATTATTTTTATTAGAATGTTGGCAAGCAATTCAATCAAATAAGAAAACTGTTGACGAATTGCCATTTGAAATATTAATAGGTAGTAGAACAAGTGTCGATGGGTTTTTTGATGTATTTGCATCAATGAAGAAACAAATTGTTCAAGATCGAAAATTAACCGATTCCGATTTAATTGTTTTAACGTGTAAAAACGAAACATTTAATAATCCAATTGAAACTAGAAAATTCATGAAACAAGAATCTACAAGAACTTGTTTAGCTAAAATCAGAGAGATTAAATCTGTAAATCAAGATTATTGTGATATAACATTCAGAGTATATCCCGCTGGACCAATGATGGCTGCTTTAACACCCAAATCTGAAATTATAGGTATGAGAGTTATGCAGATGATTACTGTTGAAAGGGAATTTACGTCATTAAGAGGGTTACAATGGTATGATTTAAATGAATCTATATTGAAAGCAGTTCCAAATAAACCAATTGAAGTTAGTGATGCTGAAGCTGATCATATGAAGAGTATTTTTAATGTGAATCGGTCACAAGCAAAAGCAATTATGGGAAGTTATCAAAGCGATGGATTTTCTTTAATTCAAGGTCCTCCCGGTACGGGTAAAACAAAAACTATTTTGGGTATAGTTGGATATTCATTATCAAAACAAAAATCAGAGAAAATTATAGAATTTCCGAAAACAACAACAACAACAACAACAAATAATGAAAATAATAGTACGCCAAAGATTTTAATCTGTGCACCTAGTAATGCAGCAGTTGATGAATTAGTTTTAAGACTAAGAGATGGTGTCAAAGATTCAAAAGGTCAACATATGCCATTAAAAGTTGTTAGATTGGGTAGAAGTGATGCTATTAATGCCTCAGTTAGGGATTTAACATTAGAAGAATTGGTCGATCAAGAATTACAAACTAAACAAACAGTTGCAACTATTGATCCACAAATTAGACAAAATTTTAATGAAGTGACTAAACAACGAGACGAATTGAGAAAACAATTGAATATAGCACGTAATATGGGAGAAAAGGAGACTCATGAACTCGAATTGAAATTCCGTGAAATTAATTTAAAAAGAAAAGAATTGACATCTAAATTAGATGCACAAAGAGAAGTGGTATCTGTTCAATATAGACAACGAGAAATCGATAGAAGAAATATTCAAGCTAAAATTTTAAATCAAGCACAAATTTTATGTGCCACGTTATCTGGTTCTGCTCATGATATAGTTGCAAATTTACAAATTAAATTTGACCAAGTTATAATCGATGAAGCATGTCAATGTTTAGAATTGGCTGCAATTATTCCCTTAAGATATGGATGTAAGAAATGTATCATGGTTGGTGATCCAAAACAATTACCACCCACTGTTTTATCCCAAGCTGCATCAACGTTTAATTATGATCAAAGTTTATTTGTTAGAATGGAAAGAAATAATCCAAATTCAATTTATTTATTAGATGTACAATACAGAATGCATCCAATGATTTCAAAGTTCCCAAGTAAACAATTTTATAATTCAAAATTATTAGATGGAGAAGGTATGCTCGAACAAAATACGAGACCATGGCATACTCAACAATATTTGACTCCATATAGATTCTTTGATATTGTAAGTAGACACGAAAGAAACGAATTGACAAGATCATTATTCAATTCAGAAGAAGCGGATATAACATTACAATTGGTAGATAAGATAATAATGTTAATACCGGATAAAAAGATCACTGGGAAAATAGGTATAATCTCTCCATATAAAGAACAAATTAAAATTATAAAGGATAAATTTGCAAGAAAATACGGGAGGGCTATATTTGATGAAATTGATTTTAATACCGTTGATGGATTTCAAGGTCAAGAAAAGGAAATAATTATAATGTCTTGTGTTAGAGCTAGTTCAACTGGAAATGTGGGATTTTTAAGTGATGTCAGAAGAATGAATGTTGCTTTGACAAGAGCAAAGACAACTTTATGGATTTTAGGTAATAAAGAATCTTTAAGTAGAGATCAAGTTTGGAATAGTTTATTAACCGATGCAACTGAAAGAAATTGTGTAACTCAAGCGTACCCAGGCTTTTTAAATGAAAATCAAGATGATAAAAAGAGAAAATTGAATGAAAAGGAAGAAGCAAATTTTAAGAAATTGAAAAATGATTCATCCCCAATACCGTCAAATGTAGGTTTTCTTCCAAATAAACCTTTACAAAAGAAAAATATCCACACAACTCAAATTCAAAATGAACCACCTATTAATCCAATTCCAATGCAAACGCCAAAAGTTGTTTCGAATGGTGTGTTTATTAGAAGAAAGGCTCCACCACCATTAAAGAAAAAAATCATCCAACAAGCTTCCAATAGACCCACGGTTGCAGAAATTAGAAATAAAGCAGCAAATGCTAATAATTCCACTTCAACAGATATTTTCACTCCTAAAACAATAACTAATAGTAATAATAATTCAGCGCCAACTAGATCAGGTGTTATTGTTCCAAGACCAGGTACAACAGCAAGTACACCTTCTTCTTCAACACCTTCATCAACCACTTCAGCTTCAAATAATACATCGAAACCAAATTCATCAAGACAGCCTGGACCTACATCTACTGGGATTGTACGACCTCCTCCAAGAACACCTAGTTTATTTATTCCAAGAAAGAGACCACCGCCTTAGAAATTTAAGCATTTAAATTATATAATTATATATTTACAAAAAAAAAAAAGCAGTTTTATTTATTTGAAATTCCACTAGAATTGTTTTCTGAAAGAATAGTAGTGAGACCTTTATTTAATTTTATCATTATTGGAAATTAAATTAAGCCCTTGATTAATTGCATCTATATCATTCTTAATTAAACTCATTAACGTGTCTTTTTGAACTTTATCATCCTTGGTATATTTTATATTTTCTGTTTGTTTTAAGAATTGTTTTAATTGTTTTAAAGTAGAATTTAAAATATTTATAATTTCGTTATCCACATTATTTGTTAATGAAAGTGTGCAATTTAATTTTTCTTCTTGTTTTGTTAATAATACAACTATATTATTCCATAACTCCGTGAAATCATTATACATTGCTGATTTATTTGACGTTTGAATTGTTAATTCATTCAAAGCTTCTGATTTTGAATCTAGGAATTTCAAAATTGGCTCCAAGTCTAATTTCTCACTAATTGTATTTGAATAATCGTCGACTTTAGATTTGGGATAAATTTGGGCATTTGTATTATCTGGTAAATTTTCAAATATTTTTTTAAGAACATGATTGAAATGATTTTTTAACTGTGCAGAATTTTGTGAACCTTTTGCAAACCCTTTTTCATATGGTGTTGGTCCATGATCATGATTCATTGATGACAAATCTTGTATGATTAAACTTTCCGGATTGAATGGTTCCACTCCTATACTTGTTTGATTATTTGAAGTTTCTTTACTATTTGCTTCTACTGCATTCGGTACAACTTGATAATTGCTTATAAATGTTACATTTACCTTTTCAGTTTTAACTATTGTATCAATATCGGTTTCTGGTATACCATTATAGTGTAAAAAGTTTGTAATAGCTTCTTTTCCCTGTGTTTCTAATTCCTTAAATGCATTTACATATTTCGCTGTTTTACTTTCCAATACTGAACTTGTATCGCCAATCTCTTTTTCTAATAGTAATTTTTTAAATCTTAGATTTTTCAATTTTGTTTCAGTTTCCAATATCTCATTATCTAAATCTTTTGATTGGTTTAATAAACTAGTCATTTTTTTCCCATATTTACTCTTTTCACTCTTGATTGACTTCACTTTTGATAAAATGTTTGACCTCACTGTATCCCAATTTTCAAATGATTTATATAATGAACTTGAATATGTTTGTTCCTTAGAATATAGTTCACTTATTGATAAATAACATTCTGAAAGTTGAGTGAAATAGAACAAAATCTTGTCTCTTAATTTGTGTATATTTGAATTTCCATCAATTAAAAAACGTTCATATAATTGTGCATCGTTAACTAGTTCATTTGATGATTGTTTGATTTTGGTTGATAAAAATTCAATTGGAGAATTATCGGGATTGGATGGGATATTAAAATCTAGTGGAAATATTTTGGTATTAAAAATGCCGCTATCGAATGATTTCAGTAGATCCAAATCATCTATGAATGTAGTACTTTGTAATAAACTAGGTGTTCTTGTTTGGTTCTGACTTATACAAGTATCTTCTTTATTACTAAGTATGAATTCTTCTGGATCTATTTCATCTTCTTCTGATGGTACTAGTGTCTGTAACGGTTTCCGTTTTGATTGTATAGTTGATGCTAGATTTATGGACTCAAAATCATTATTCGTAGATAACATTATTATTTTGATTTGTGGTTGTCTACAACAATTAAATTTCTTTTTTGCGTTTTTGTTATCTTGATAACAAGAATAAAATATTGGTCATGAACAACCATTTCACTACTAAATTAGTAATTGAAATCACACGAGGGCATAAATATCTTGTCAACCCCCAATAAATTCTCAATGAGACATTCTAAAAGGGTCCAAATTCTGCCAATTTAAAAAAAAAAAAAAAAAAAAAAAAAAACAGAAGAAACTTTCAATATACAACTTATCACTATTCAACTTTTCACCAATCGTCTCGTTTCAGTTGATTCTGATTCTCTATGTCGAAATTTTTGACAGTCTATGTTTTTTTTTTTTTTTTAATTTTGCAACATCTTGATGAAAATAAAATTTACGCGTATAATAATTTAAAGATTAAAAAATATTCTACAAACATAAACCTCATTGTGTGTTTCATATATGTCCTATGAGAATTCTATGTGTTGCGGAAAAGCCATCGATAGCAAAGGAAGTAGCCCATATACTAGGAGGTAGATCTGTTAAAGTGAGAAGCTCGAAGAATAAGTACATCAAAAATTATGATTTTCAATTCAAATTCGATGATACAAATGGTAATTGCGACGTCACGATGACGTCTGTATTAGGTCATATAACGAATTTGGAATTCGCATCTGGTTATTCGTGGGGACAATGTCATCCTGGTAAATTATTCGACGCACCTTTGATCATCAAAACTTTAAAACAAGATGTTTCTGATAATATAGCCAATGAAGCGAGAACTTGTGATAAGTTAATGATATGGACCGATTGTGATAGAGAAGGCGAATATATCGGCAAGGAAATATTTGATGCTGCTAAAAAATATAACAATCGAATAGGTATAACCAACACCTGGAGGAGTAAATTTTCTCATTTAGGTAGAAACCATATCATTGCAGCTGCAAAGAATCCGATTCAACTAGATATGAAATCAGTGGCTGCCGTGGGGTGTCGTATGGAAATTGATTTCCGAGTGGGAACAAGTTTCACAAGATTACTCACTGACAGTTTAAAGAATCATAAAATTATCGAAAAAAACGGTGTTGTGTCTTATGGCACTTGTCAATTCCCCACCTTGGGATTTGTAGTGGATAGATATAAAAGAATCAAGAATTTCAAATATGAACCATTTTGGTATCTAGATTTGGAAATTAAAAAGGGTTCAAAAAAGGTTAATTTCAACTGGGTTAGAAACCATTTTTTTGATAAATTATTTGTATTGAACTTGTTTGAAAAATGTATTCAAAATGGTGAAACTGGTTTGATTACAAAACTAGAATCTAAAAAAACAACAAATTATCGTCCCTTGCCATTAACAACCGTTGAATTACAAAAAGATTGTGCAAAGTATTTTAAATTATCAGCTAAGAAAACTTTAGATGCAGCTGAACGATTATATAACAGAGGATTTCTCTCTTATCCAAGAACCGAGACTGAAAAATATCCACCATCAATGGATTTTAAAAGTATTTTTGAAAAACAAAAGCAGGATATGAGATGGGGTCCATATGCTGAAAATTTAATAACCAATGGTCACGTAGTGCCTAGACAAGGCTCAAAGGATGATCAATCACATCCAGCTATACATCCAGTGAATTATGTTAATTTGGATACATTATCAAATAATGATGAAAAAAAAGTGTATGAATATGTTGTGCGCAGATTCTTAGCTTGTTGTTCAAAGGATGCAATAGGTCAAACAACAACAGTTACATTAAAATGGGGTGATGAGTTTTTCACCACTAGTGGATTAATTGTCCTTGAAAAGAATTATCTTGAGATCTTCACGTATAAGAAATGGGATAGTACAAAACAATTACCAGATTTCGAACAAGGCGAACAAGTTAAATTATATAGTGCATTGATTAAAGAAGGTAAGACTTCACCTCCAAATTATATGACGGAACAAGAATTGATTTCTTTAATGGATAAAAACCAAATAGGTACCGATGCAACAATAGCTGACCATATAGATAAAATTCTAACAAGAGACTATATAAAGAAACAAAAAAGAGGTAAAATAGATTATCTAATACCGACACCCTTGGGCATGGGTTTGGTTGAAGGTTTAGATAAAATGGAATTCAATAATATATCATTATCAAAACCATTTTTAAGAAAAAATTTAGAATTATCATTACTCGAAATTACTCAAGGTCGAAATAGAAAAGATCAAGTGGTTGATGAAATGAAAAAGGTATATTCAGAAGCTTTGGGGATATGTAATTATAAGATGCCATTGTTGATTAATGAATGTAAAAATATCATAAATGAAACCCTTTAAATAGAATGCATTTATAGATTTAATAATAATGATGATACATTTGGTAGTGATGTATTTTTTTTTTTTTTTTTTTTTTTTTTTTTTTTTTTTTTTTTTTTTTTTTTTGTTTTTTGAAGTTTAATACTCGCACAAAAATAAATATTTTTAAATCAAAATTTTATATTTAATCCAATGTTTCAAAAGAGTGGAGGAGGATTTGGGACTCAAAGTCCATTTACGTCAAATAATAAATCGTCAGGATTTGGGGGGTTTGGAAATTTAAATAATCAATCTGGATTCGGCTCGAGTGGATTTGGTTCGAGTGGGTTTGGAAATAATCAAAATAAACCTCAAAACACATCTGGTTTTGGTTCAAGTGGGTTTGGAAATCCAAGTAATCAATCTGGCTTTGGGTCAAGTGGATTTGGAAATAAATCAACTACAGGAGGTTTTGGCTCAAGTGGGTTTGGTAATTCTAATGCTAATAATTCATTTGCAAATAAAACATCTGGTTTTGGTTCATCTGGGTTTAAATCTCAGCAAACAACTTCTGCATTTGGGTCAACTCAACAAACTTCTGCATTTGGGTCAACTCCATCAACGTCTGCATTTGGAACAACACAAAGAGCTTCTGCATTTGGATCTACTCAACCAACGTCTGCATTTGGATCGACACAACCAACTTCTGCATT
The DNA here is from genome assembly GCA_030565325.1 of Insectozyma coleopterorum. Lineage (NCBI taxonomy): Eukaryota > Fungi > Ascomycota > Pichiomycetes > Serinales > Debaryomycetaceae > Insectozyma > Insectozyma coleopterorum. The sequence goes on from JAJMBM010000009.1 coordinate 48,716, forward strand.
TGGGTCAACTCAACCAACGTCTGCATTTGGATCGACACAACCAACTTCTGCATTTGGGTCAACTCAACCAACGTCTGCATTTGGGTCAACTCAACCAACGTCTGCATTTGGATCAACTCAACCAACATCCACATTTGGAAATACAAATCCGAAACCTAATCCGTTTGGACAACAACCACAAACTAACCCATCAGCATTTGGAACAAATAATTCAACCCAACAATCTGGATTTGGAGGGTTTGGTCAAAATAGTAATAATAATAATAATCATACCCAATCAGCATTCAATTCTACTAAAAATAATCAAAATCCTTTTGGATCAAATACAACATCTGCATTTGGAAGTTCTGGATTTGCATCTCAACCACCAAATGTATCTAATGTTTCACCATTTGGTCAACCAACTACTACTACTACTGCTAATCCGCCACAATTTTCATTTACGTCAAATAATAATAATAAGATTGAAGATGCTACGGATATAAAAGATTTGGTTTTGGATCCAGAGATACTAAAGGCATTCCAATCTGATCATTTTACACTTGGAAATGTACCTGATATTCCACCACCACTTTCTCTAGTTTCATGATACAAAAATACTTTTTAATGTATAACGAATATTTAATGCGCATGGAAAAAAAAAAAAAAAAAAAAAAAAAAAATTGAATCTTTAGTATTTATGATTTGTATAGAATGTGGAAATTCAAATATTAAAAATCTATTTTCGAAATATGATAGTGAATATATTAAACTAACAATATGTGATAAATGTAATAGAATAGTTGATAAATATGTTGAATACGATTTGATCTTATTATTTCTCGATTTGTTATTATTGAAAAAACAAGCGTACCGACATTTATCATACAATTTAGTTGAAATTGATCAAAAGAATAATCGTTTGAAAAATTTCATAAAATTAATAATCGTATTACTATTGTTTGATATTTATTTAAATTGGGCAAATGAAGAGAAAAATTTATTGAAATCACAATTAATTGAAATTGTTCTTGATCAATCATTAATTTTTCAATATGTTTATTTTATATTTAAGATCCTAATTAATCAAATTGTCTTGAATGTGAGTTTACAAATCATGATTAGATATATAAGTGGATGGAAACTTTATAATTCAAATTTAAATAAAAGTTTACAATTTAGTTACAAGACTTCGGTTTTGTTAGTTTCATTCATGGTTAGTAATTCAATTAAATTATTCCCAATCTTGATGTTAATTTGGCCATATGATAATTTATCAATAACTAGACCATTAATTAATCTAATCGGCTATGTTTATATAATCGAAGCATTGCGGATTGTAACAAATTTAAAATACTACCAATTGATTATAATACTAGGTCTAACTATATTACTACAATATGTTACATTTACAATTATAAATATTTATGCATTGAGTTATATATTTAAATTAGATTATAAGAAATTGTTACTGAACGAATTTGATCAAGCTAAATTACAATTAATTCTATACATTGATGAATCTAAAAAATATATACATTATTAATCAATAATAGTCCCAATAATTATTATTATCATAAACATTTTGTTTTGAATCTAAAAAATATATACATTATTAATTAATAATAGTCCCAATAATTATTATTATTATCATAAACATTTTGTTTTTTTTTATACATTTGTCCATCTGGTGATATAAATATCATACTTTGACCTTCTAAAGCAATCATGGGTCCATCTAAATCATTCACAACATTTGGATATTCATATTTTCCAATTTCTCCATCATTAGATTCAATATCTTGTTCTTCTTCAACGATTCCATTTTCAATTGCTTTCAATGCTATAAACATCGATAACGGGATATATTGCTTTTGAAACAAATATAAAAAATAAAATGTCAATAACGGTAATGGTGTTATAAAAGTTGCACATATGTATGCATCTTGTAATGCTAATGTACCAACCATAAATAATTGAAATATAAATAATCCTAATATAATTCTTCTAAATATTAAAGGCCATACTTTTCCTGTCGAATGTGGTAAATGTGTGCAAGAGTATAATAATTGATATTTACTAACAAAATATCCAATGACAAAATATATCAAACCAGCAGTTAAAATTTTTGACGAAACAACTGAATAAACTAATATTATTATAAATATCAAAATCGGTTGTGGTAACTCTAAACCAAAATTATATATAGGTGGACGATATAATTTAAAATAATCTCTTGGTGTTTTACAACTGAATATAGATTCGGTTGAAAATCTAATTAAATTACCCAATAATAATAATTTGAATGGAAATATACCCAACCCTTGTAAAATAATTAAATCTACATAAAATAATGATAAATCTCTTAGAGATTGGGCTAAATCATAAGCTATTTTGGTTGTATTACTCAATGAAGCGGTACCAAAAGTAGTAAATACCAAAAATAAATTCACAAATATATAAAAAAAATTCTTTGCAACACTTGATAATTCTTCATCACTTTGGGATGAAAACCCTTGTCGTTTTGATATCCAAACATAAAACAATGGAATAATAATGTTCAAAATTGTAAATAAATACGTTGGCAATAATCCAGTTATTGCAGTCTTTAACCATTTATGATTCTTAATCGTCTCTCCTAATTTTGGCAAGATTTTACTTATTGATTTGGCATTTAAAAAATTTGCAATATATTTAACTGGATAAACTAATAAAATACTAATTAATCCAATCAATAATGTAACTAAGAAAATTCTTGTATTTCGATCTTGTCTTGTTAAACATAGATTATCCCATCTTATATCATGAGGTGCAGGTGCCAAACTCGTTATTAAATGATTTACTTTAGGATCTAATACTGCTTGTGCTAACATTTGAGCTTGTGCACAAGTTTTCATCGTCAAAAAAGCTGTTGAGGTTGAAGAATACTCTTTATTCCTAGCTCGTTTAATTTCAGAATCTATAATAGATAATTTATCAGTATAAAAAGTGATTGCATCAACTTTAGGGCCAAATAAACCAAACCATCCTTTTTTAAATGTTGGTCTTTTGAAACTTGAATCATTCAATAAATCGGGACTTGATGAATTTTCAACAATCTCACTAATTTCATCAATTATTGATGAATGGACAGATTCAGTTTCATCGTCATCTCTATAAGGCATATTAAATGCATCACCAACTTGTGGATTGATTGAAGTGTTTAATAATTCATCCTTATTTTTGATTCCATTTTTTTGAAAAAAATCAACCCAATATTCTTCTAACCTGCGTAATATTCTTCCTCGTAATTTAAATAGTTTATTTAAATTTTGCCATTCTCTAACAATCAATACCGAATCAACTTCTCCAATATGTAATTTCTCAATGTATCTAGTTAATTCTATTTCATCTCTCAATTTACCTGGTATACCAGATATTTTAACAGTTCTATCAGTTATTGAATTTTGTCTTCCCAAATATTTTTGTCTCATGTCTATAATTTTCCTTGTTGATTCAAACAAAAAGTATCCAGTAATAAAAGTAAATACATATGTGAATATTGTATATAGCCAAAGAAATTTCTGATAAGAATCATCATTAGATAAATCAGTCCCGTATAAAACACGTGTTTGTGATATACTTGTACTGTTATTGCCATCATCATCTGGATAATCTTGATCTACTCTACCTGTAAATTTATATCGTATTGGAGATATAATTATTAATGCAAATAATAAACATGTTGTTAATATTCGTATACACATTTTAAAAAATATCAAGGATACACAAGCATCTAAGCCAGCGTATTCTAAAATTTGTGATGTGTTAATGTTATAAACGATTGGAATCCAACCAAATAGTGATTTTGATGGTAATTTGGGCAACTTTCTTCTTGAAGCCGAATGTGAATTGACATGATTGAAGTTTGCAACGTAGATCTTTGGATACTTGATACGTAATAATGAAAAGGATATCAATGCAAATATACCAAGTGATGAAGCAATTATAATTTGATATCTTGCCACTCTAGTAGAAGGGGGTTTATAAATTCTGTCATCATCATGTTGTTTTTCATTGTCGAATATTAATATGTTAATCAATGACTGAAGAATCGTCATAAATTAATTTGTGTTAGGAGTATAATGTATAGTTATAGTTTACCTATAGTTAAATTGAACAGTGTATAATGCATTACAACTAATTCATTTTTTTTTTTTCGTTGTTGTGAGTTTTAATTAGTTACGAGCGGATAATAATAATTTGATGAATAAGTATTCTAACGAGTAGTGTCAAAATACTAAATTAGTGATAATGGAAAAGCGCAAGCGATAGGAAAAGGTAGATTCAATATATACTCCAAATAATCAATTGAATGAATATGGGTTTTGACTTCTTAATTTGACTTATTGATCTTTATTTGTCTTAATATTCGAGATAATAGATAATATTCTCTGTTATCTATTTCTCGAATACGTGTCTTGCCCAATTCAATTAGTCTTATTGCACGACCCCGGATATATGGTGATTGATCGGGAATTATTTTCATCATAATTAAGATTGGGTTACGGTCGCAAAAGAGAGAAGAAAAAAACATTAAAACCCCCTAAGCCAAAAATAAATGTTTATTTCATATATTGGTTCAATAGAGAAACCAAAATACACCTATTAACTGGTTCAAACACTGTTTACACTGTTTACACTGTTTACACTGCTGTACCCTTCAATATCTTTTCTTTTTTGTATTGCCCTTTGCTTCCAGATTGATATTTTGTAACATACTTTATGGAAATTAAATAGTTGATCTAAAATTTTGTTTTGCTCAATTGGTAATTAAAACAATGCATATCGTCATCACTATCATCAACATTCTTTCTTTTATTACCGCTTGTTGGTTTAATATCAATTTGGTTTAGTCTTTCTAGTATGCAATTTACTGTTGTCGTTAATTCTGACTTTAAACTAGTTACCTCTTTTGCTATTTCATTTAATCGTGATTCATTTTGATCAGCCTTGGTAATTAATCGTTGTAATAATGTGTCCGTTGAGTTGATTTTTTGTGAAATATCTTGTTGAAGAGGGTAAGATTTATGAATTGTTGAAGCTGTTGATCCACGTGGTGATAGGTCGCGATCTGACAATAGAATCGATGAACCTTTGTAGAAATGACCATCATTTTCATCTGAGAAAATGCTTTGATTTGATAATGTTTCTTGTTTATGTTGATTCAAGTCTTGTGGAGTATGAGAATTAAAATTATACTGTGATATTTGATTTCTAGACGCTGATAACGGTTTTGAAATTGAATCGTGGTTAAATAAATCTGTTGCAGATTGGGCTAAACTTTGTTGCAAATGTTGAAGAGTTGGATCAAATTCATGATTCTTAAAATATGTAGTAGTTGTTGATGTACTATCTTGGTCGAAATTTGAAGGGAACACACTATTGCTTATATCTTGAATGTTTGAATTTGAACTACACGTAGTGTTAATTGATGGAGATCTAAATTCATTCTTGTTTAAGGTAGAAAGATTAATACTCGAATGATTGTTATTGTACATGAATTCAATAATATCGACTAATAATTTTTCATTCTCATTTAAATTCAATTCTTCGATTGGTAATTTTTCATGAACAATTTTGTTTATTAGATTTTTCTTTAATGATTGAAACTTATGATTTATTGTTCTGGATTGTATAATGTTTGTGTTGAAACTTTTATTGAAATCGTTTAAAACTTTTTCCCATGTTTTTATTTTATTACCCCTCGTGAATATATCTTGTCGATATGTATAAATCAATTTCAATAAACAATTCTCGGAAGCGTATGTGAATTGAAAATTACTCCTTTTATTCAGATTACTAGATTGTTGATTTTGTGATTCTTCATGTTGTTCCTCCACCTGTTCTTGCTCTTGTTCTTCTAGTTCCTCTTGTTCTTGTTCGAGTATATGGTCTAGTATCTGTTCTTGTTCTTTTTCTTGTTCTTTTTCTTGTTTTTTTTCTTGTTGTTGTAACTGGACCGTTTTGAATAATTGGCAATTAGAATAATCCACTCCAATCATTTATACCCAAATTGAATCAAGATGTTTGATTGTATGCTTTCAATATACCAAAGTCCTTTATATTTAATAATTGAATAAAAGGGAATTGTTAATTGGAATCATGAAATTTCATAAACAAATTTATGAAAATCTTCAGCCTTATAAATGTAGAAAAATTGTTAAAAAAAAAAAAAAAAAAAAAAACGAATTAAGAAAAAATTTAAAGGTGCACAATAAAAGAATATATACTGCAACAAATTTTGGCTGCGAAAAAGAGCATTACACGATAAAATGTTGATCAATGTTTTTAAATTTAGTCAATGAATGTATCATTTGAAACTACAAGATAGAGGTATACAAATCTTTTGTCTATTTGCAAAATAGAAGATACTGGAATACACTAGAAAAATCAAAATCTATATTAACACTATATAGCTAATGCAACAGGTGCAAAATTTAAATTTAAACTTTTTTTTTTTTTTTTTTTTTTTGATAGAAGAAGAAAATCTAATCATGCATCATGACCTATATTTTTCTCATGACAGGTTATTCATTTATTTATGAATGTAAATCAGATCTGGTATATGGTCATTAATGATTTTCACTCTAAAGCATTTTTCACGCGATTATTAATAACTCACAATAATTTAAATCTTCGAGATTCAATTTGATGTCTCACATACAAAAGTATTCAATACGATAATTTCGAGATGCATTTTGATGTCTCACATACAAAAGTATTCAATACGTTAATTCCGGGGTTTTGCATGAAATAACCCTTTCATAAACATTATTAGTAACACTTCTTTCATAATGTATAACTAATCAAATATGAACTCTTTATTGTTTTTTTTTTTCTTTTTGGTTGGCTTGTAGAATTATATCTTAAGTAATATCCTATACTTTTACATAAAATTGTGGATAAGAATTTTATAGTAAAAAGAGTAAAAGAAACTGTCATTGTGATAGCACAAACGCAAATGTGGGTTTTCTATCTTAGTCAAATAATTGTATGTATATTCACTTAATGTAGCTTATAACGTCACTGAATCGCGGTGATCCGCTTTTGCTTTTGTTTTTAGGAAATAAAAAGGTCAAAAAAAAAAAAAAAAAAAGAAGAAATAATCTGATAATTGATGTTAACTATGTCAACCTGTAATTAATCCATTTCAATTCGACATGGAATTAATCTGAGCAATATAATAAGTGTATAGTCGTGTAAGCTTCCCAAATTAACTTTATTCCCGCGGCAGAAAAACTTATCTATGAAAAAGCAGATCACCAGAGAACGGACCACCACGATTCAATGACACTACTTACAAAAAAAGGGTTTCTTTCTTTTATGTTGTTTATTGAAAATTTGTAAATGACGCTAAAAATATTCAGCTTATACAATTTTAAATTCTATGATGAAGAGCAAAGAAAAGCTTTGATTGAAGTGTCTAATATTGCAATCATATTCATGGATTTCATAGATGTGGCTGAATAATATCTCAAGAAAATTTTTATCAATCAAAATATGCATGATTTTTACGTTGCGTTATAAGATACGATACGAAAATTGATTTTGAACTTTGTTATTATATAGATTTATTATAGAGATATTTAAAAGAGAAATATAATAAAGTGGGGAACACACACACACAAACACACATATGATTCATCTAACGTTTTTGAGTCAGCAATTGGTTTTGGAGCTTGAATTTTATATACCCATTTGTTTTGTGTTATTACATCAAATCTAAAATTACAATTTGTGCATATTGCGTAACTTGTATAACAATCTTTTTTTATATTTCATCTTTTGAAAAATGTTTTCTAATCAACGGCTCATTATGTAGAACCTATTGTTGGAGTATTCATATTCACAAGCCTCAAATATATATGTAAGTCTAGTGTTTTTTTTTTTTTTTTTGTTTTGAAAAAGTTTTATAACTTAATAATGAATGTTATCATTATTTACATTATTTCCTAAACTTATTTTCGAGTTTAAAAATGTTTTTGAAAAACACAATCTATCTATCTGATACTGTCTTTATTGGTTTAAGGAAATCAATTTCTAACAAACTAATTACTTGATGGAAAGTTTTGGAAAACTTTTTTATTAGAAAAAGGTGTTTCGATTCCAACCCTATAACCCCATTGAGTAATATTTCTTCCAGATAAAAAATAACAACTGTTTATTAAGGAAAAACATTGGAAAGAGGCTCAAATTAAACCCACAAAACAAACAAAACACCAAGAATATTGAATTACACATTCATTAATTAACTTCGCAATTTTTATCAACACTTGACAAGTACAAGATTAACAAATTGTCACACTGGAGGCATATTGATAATAAATTGATTAAATGAAATATAAACATGTTGTTGATCATTGTTTCAAATCAAATCTCATCTGAAAAGAAAATTTCACATAATTTAGAATATGCAACTTGTTTCTCAAAAGTAAGTTACAACATAGTAGGCCTCTGCATCACGATTATGCGCTATGTAAACAACTACTTAACTTATCAAAATAGGATATACAAGCTTTTTGGACTTTATCTATGAAAGGTCGAATAAATACAACCTTCGAGATTGTAATAGCGAGAACAAACAACACACGTGTATTTATAATCATGTTTGTGGCTGTAAATATCAAATTGTTTTACTTTCTAAATTAGTTGCAATTCCATTTCCGCTCTTTCTTTGTTTTATAAGGTTGTTAAATATTTTGCAACTTGTAGTTTGATTATTTTGCAGCCCTTTTTTAATACACCAACACACGAAAAAAAAAATACCCCCATCAAAAATACAAATACGCAATTCTTTCAGCTTTGATGTCTTCAATCAATCATACATATTCCTATATACAAAATTTCCTACTGACACAGGTGGATATATTAAATCAACCACTTAGAATTACGAATACTTTAAGGGACATTATCTCCTCCAGTAATTTAAAAGAAGATGAATTGAAATCAGTACTTGAAACCATAAATAAAACTTTTGGAAATCAAAATAAACGATTATATTCAAATGAAACACACCAACAGATACTTAAACAAATATTGAAATTAGAAAAACAGAAGATCACGATTGTAAATCAATTAATTAATAAAATATATGTATCTTTACAACCTATCCTATTACCGAATTTCACATATTTATCAAATATAGATAAACGGGAGAAATTAATTGAATTTCATCAAGTTATAAATGAATTACCCGATGAGAAATACTTAGTTTTAAATAAAGATGAAATAATTGAAGATTTCGATTTGAATAAGAACCCAATTGATGAAGATGATGATGATGAACATGATGATCTTTATATAAATCATCAAATTATAGCTACTGAAGAATCTAAAATCAAAAAACAGGATTATTTAAATAACATAATTGATGAAATAAAACCCTTTGATCATCCTGATGATGATCTAATTGAAAAATATTCAAAGTTGAGAAATGATTTATTAAATTTTTATCAAAATTTGAAATATAAATATGATAAACTTAAATATTTAGATGAATTAAAGTCAGATATATCGGAGACTTTGAATTTGAAAACCAAGAATCAAATAAATGATGATGAAATATATGATAGTAATGAGGAAATGATAATACTGGATGATAATGAAGATGAAATTGAAGCAATACAGAATAATCTATTAGACAATAATCAAGACAATTTAATCTTGACTGAATTAAACAAGTTTAGAGTATTAATGGAAAAGCTTAGTTATAAAATCAACACCAATGATATAACAGGTGTAGAATTAAGAGAAAAGATTAATGAAATAAATAAATAAATAAATAAACAAACGTGAATTCTTTTATTATTGATTAGTGTACATTTAGATATCTATAGTGAGTTCTCTAATCGAATAATCCGAAACCCATATCATCATCTGATTCTTCTTTTTCTTCTTCTTTAGCTTCTTCAGCGGCTTCTTCAGCAGCAGCACCACCAGCAGCGGCTGATGATGAACCAGCAGCTGGAGCAGCACCACCAGTTGGAACTGAAGCTAATTTGGTGTTACCTTCAGCAATTAATTCTGAGATATCTTTACCTTCTAAATCAGCTAATAATTTTGATAATCTTGATTCTTCAACTTCAACACCGACTGATTCTAATAATGATGAAACGTCTGATGATGATGGGGTAGCATTACCACCTTGGACTAATAATAAATAAGCAGCTAAGTATTTCATTTTTGAAGATAATTTTTAGAATAATCACTTTTAAGCAAACAAATGGCAGACTATCCCTTAGTTATAAAAATTTAATAATAGGAATCCCTCTTCTGAAAAATTAAATTTTGATACAAAGAAAGAGCGTGTGTGTGTGTGTGTGTGTGTTGGTTGGTACACACTTTACTGTTTGCGTGCGTGCACCGATACGTTTGATCTATTAGGGCTATTACCCTGTAGTTTTATCTTGACACAAACACACACTTCTGTTAACTATGTGAACAACGAAAAAAAAAACAACAATGGAGGTACAATTGGTAGTTCTCGTTTTTTGGCTTACTAACACACACACTCAATTTTCAAACACGAATATTAACAAAAAAATCTTTTTCAATTTTTCTTAAAAAACTCCATATACATTAGAGCATATAATCATGGTTGACGCTAGTATGTACTACACATATATATGAATTGAATACATCCTCATCACATTTGAATAAATCAAGACACTGATATAAACAAAGTAGAAGCAATTTCAAAAGTATTGAATAATTATTGAATAAATCATATAATAATGAAATTTTTTTATTTTTACTTTTTTTTTTTTCAACAAAAGAAGATGATTATTAAATTACTTGAAGAAGTACAAGTGTTTAGCGATGTTGATTTAGTGATGGAATTAAGATTTTAGTACTAACTTTGTTATTCTAGCTGAACAAAAAAAGAAAAGAACTTTTAAACAATTTTCATACAAAGGTGTTGATTTAAAAGATTTAGTTGAAATGTCAACTGAAGACTTCACCAAATTATGTGGTGCTAGAGTCAGAAGAAGATTCTCAAGAGGTTTAGACTCAAAACCAATGGGTTTAATTAAAAAATTAAGAATTGCTAGAGCCGGTGCCGAACCAAATGAAAGACCAGCTACCGTTAAAACCCATTTAAGAAACATGATTATTGTTCCAGAAATGATTGGTTCAGTTGTTGGTGTTTACAATGGTAAAGTTTTCAACACTGTTGAAATCAAACCAGAAATGGTTGGTCATTACTTGGGTGAATTCTCAATTACTTATACTCCAGTTAGACACGGTAGAGCTGGTAATGCTTCATCAAAATTCATGCCATTAAGATAAATGCACTAACTAATCTCATCCCACTTCTCACATATCACAAAACAACGGAAAAAAGTAAAAAAATATATAACGGTTTAATAAATATCTGTAATTTATAGTAACAATAATAACCAATGTAGTAGTAGTAGTAGAAACATTCTAAAAAGATCTCCCACCCCCACCCTTCTTAACTAAAAATTTTATCTTTCTTAATTTGTTGAGTTGTATTAACCGCCGCCCTCACCAAGTGAAAAATTTCAAAAAAATAACTTAGCTCCTTGATTATTATCTCTTTTGAGTCATGGGTGAAGTACGGCAAGATTTACATCCAATAAAGGAGATTACAATTGGGGCAATATCAGGAATGATTGGTAAATTAGTTGAATTCCCATTTGATACTATAAAAGTACGATTGCAATCGAATCATTCGTCGATATCTACTTTTCAAATGATTAAACAGACATTTAATGAAGGTATTATTAATGGATTTTATAAAGGTTTAAAAGCACCATTAATTGGATCATGTTTAGAAACATCCATCTTATTTACGAGTTATAATTTCTCGAATGTATATTTAATCAAAACATTTCAAAATGATTCATTTTTAATTAAATGTCTAAGTGGTGCCTTTGCTGGATTTTCAGCTAGTTTTGTACTAACCCCTATTGAATTGATTAAATGTCAATTACAAGTATCCAATCTACTCAACTCCAATGGTATAAAACATAGTTATTCAACAATTGTGAAGAAGATCATGAATGAAAAGGGCTTAATTGGAATGTTTCATGGATTAGAATCAACCATAGTTAGAGAAGTGATAGGCACGTCAATATGGTTTGGAACTTATGAATATATAAATCATTATTATAAATCAAATAAAAATACTACTTTGATTAAAAATGAAACTATTCAATTGTTATTGAGTGGAGCAATGGCGGGGTTGACTTTTAATTTATCGATATTTCCCATAGATACAATAAAGTCAAATATTCAAACGTTCGATCTAATGAATCATGATAAACCAAAATTGAATAGTTGGCAAATTACAAAATATGTACTTTCAAAACCAGGAGGTATCAAAAATTTATATAATGGTTTGGGTATAACTTTAATTAGATCAATACCGGCAAATGCAATAATTTTTTACTCATACGAAGTATTGAAAAGATCAATATAGAAAATTTTAATGAAAATATTAATATAGAAACTTTATAGAAATTTCATTTGTTTATTTTATAGAAAATTTATAGAAATTTCATTTGTTTGTTTTATAAATTTATAGAAATTTCATTTGTTTGTTTTATAAATTTATAGAAATTTCATTTGTTTGTTTTATAAATTTATAGAAATTTCATTTGTTTGTTTTATAAATTTATAGAAATTTCATTTGTTTGTTTTATAAATTTATAGAAATTTACCTTTTGTTTATTTCATTCTATATTTTTTTAGCTTGTTGTAAATCATCAACATTTAATAAATCTGAACCTAATTTGTAAAAATCTTGTAAATGAGAATTAAAAATATCAAAGGGCCAAGTTATATCACCCCAAATTCTAGTTTTCAATCCATATTTATGTGCTTTATCGAAATATTCTTTCAATTTAGATTTTTGTGAATCTGTAAAACTTGATTTCTTCAGCTGATCATAATCGTTATTTTTTAATAAAGTTTCTAATGAAGCACTTACGACTCTTGATAATTTTGACCATCTTTTTAATTCATCTTCACTTGTATTATTAATAAAATTCTGTAATGGACCATCTAAGAATAAATAACGAATTTCTTCACCTTCAACTTTTTCAATTGGTAAATTACCCGTGATTGTTAAAATGACAGGTCTATTTACAATTGAATCGCTTGTTTTATTATAATATGTTAAATAGTCTTTATCTATAAATGGTTGGATTTGTTTAATTAAATATTCATAAGTTGCATTTGCATCCGTTTTAAAATCAAACCATAAATAAACTTGTTGTTCTGGATCATTATAAAAAATTCCATATTTTTCATCATTTCCAAATGGTGATGATCCAACTTCTTCTTGAGTGTATTGAAATTGAGGATTTGCAAAATTTAAAAACGTCAATAAAGGATTCAAATATAAATTGAATAATGTGTTTATAGGTTTTAGGAAAATTTGATTATGTCCAACGTAGATTTCATTATTATTGAAATATAAAGTTTCATTTGTTCTTTCTAATTTATATTCATTTGGAAAATACCAGATATCACTTTCGATACTGACTGCTCCAGCACCTAATGCATCGTAAAATGGATGATATCTCCAATAATCATTATGTGAATGTAAAGGTTTTGGATATATATCTCTTGTTAACCCTTCAATTGTATAGTTAATTGGTATTTCGGGTGTTGTGGTACCACCTAATTGTCCATTATATTGAAAAGTTGATGAAATGTCGCCGTTATTGTTGTTGAAATCCCTCAACGCTGGTTTGAATATACTTATCATCCTGTCCATTTTGTAAAAAAAAAAAAAAACGTGGTTGCAACTGAGTTTGTGTTATTATTATTTTTTTTTTTTCTTTTTGTTTGTGCGATAAAGAATGAAAAGAAAAGTTTAGATTTTAGATCTTAGATTTGATAAAAGTTGAACTTCGGATATTTCAATTGAAGAACGCACTATATGTCAACTCCAAAAGATTGAGATTCTTTATTATCCGTGATAAAGTGTTTATCATCATTTTTCGAGAATTAATATCAAAGCTAGCTCTTTGTTGATTCAAAATTTAACTAAATATTTACATTTGGTCTATATTTACATTTGGTCTATAGTTATAAAAACTTGGATGGTTTGTTTTCTTCGTCTTTTTTTTATATTAACCACTTAATATTTTATCTAAAGATTCATTTAATTTATTCATTGATTTTATTGTATTCATCATAATTTCCTCATTACTATAATGTAACTTAAATTTAATAAATTCACATAAAGTACTTAATTGGTTCAAAATTTGATCTTGGTTGAAATCAATTATAAATTGATTATTACTAATATCAATATCGATTTCTTTCTTTGTTGAATCTTTCAAAAATTCTACTATCAATTTCTGATTTTTCTCATTTTCATGAAATTTTAAATATTTAGTCAATACTGCCATGCTCGATAAGATTGATAAATTTGAAGTTGAAAATGATAAAGTATACATTGGCAATTTATTCCAAGATTGTTTCACATTTGATTTTAAAAAATGTTGGTTTTCATACCATTCACCCTTTGTATCATTTAACGCAGTTGGTCCAATTATGATTGAATAATTTGAATAATTTGAGTTTGGTATTAATTCAATTAAATTAATATATCCTTTAAAAGATTCAATCAATTCAATTAAACTTTTCCATTGATTCAATGTAAACTTTTTTAAATTTTCATTCAAATTTGTCTCTGAACAAATTTCCTCACTAATTAATTTCATATATTGAGTGGTGCTATTATTATTAATTTTTTCATCTTCAATTGGTCTAAATCTTGGAGTTTTAAATATCATAACTTCACTTATAAACGAATCATATTGAATAATTTCAACAATTTTTAATATCAAATTCGCAAACCAAAATATTACATTGATAATTAAAACATTTTCATCTTTAATGATTTTATAATATAAATTTGATATCTTGATTTTAAAATTATAATTAAATTCATCTTTATAAATCAGATTTTCGAAATTTAAATTTGAATTTGATAATTTTGTCATTAAATTTTCAAATATTTTACAACTTAAAATTAAACACGTTGAATCAGTTGGGATGTAATCCTTTTCATACAATTGTTTCCATTGTCCTCTATCGATTTCAACATTCAAAGTATTAAAATGTTTACTGTCCAAAGGTAATAAAATATTATTTGAGTAATGGTCCCTTTCATAATCAAATTTGAATCCATCTAAAATTGTACTCAATTTATAATACGGTCTACCTTGATTAAGTCGTAAAAGAATTATATGATTAATATAAAAATTCCATATTAATTTTAACATGATTTCTCCTTCATATATTTGTCTTTTCGTTTTTCTAAAATTTATTAATTTATCTTGTTGATTTTTAATTTGATACTTTTTTTGATTAAATATTTCAATATAATTATTTTCAGTTATTGTTTCCCAGATTTTAATGTTTATTTCATTAACTTTTTTCATATTAAATATGATTGAAGTACATTTTGTGATCAATTTATAACATAGAATTATACCTAAATTATTCAAATTTTCCCAATACTTATCCATTTTATTAATCCAATATAATTCATCAAAGATTATATTCAAACCTGGTTCTTTTCTTTTAACAATTAAACAAATTGTTGCGATAATTGCATGGATTATTGATGCATCAATATTTAATGATAAATTCTTTAATAAAATTGATTTACACGGAAAAAATTGATGTGATGGTTGATTATATATATAGTAATAATTGAATATTTTATCTAGTCTTTCCCAATTTGGTAATTCATATTTAGCTAATTCTGAATCTGAAAATGGAGATTCTTGTTCAAATGTTGTATTACTTTTAATATCCGTTTTATTTTGATCAGGAGATGACGAACGTGAACTTTCATCATCTCCTTCTTCCTCTTCTTTTTTATAATAATAAGGATCGTAAAGTTTATGTTTATGATGTCTACCAAATGGTGGAAGTCTTCCAGGTCCATAAAACCCATAAGGTCTGTGTCTATAGTGTGGAGGACCAAACTCGTGAGGACCATGGATTCCACCACGATGATGTAGTGGAGGACCGTGTGGGAAAAAATGATGTGGAGGAGGACCATGGAAATGAAAATGTTGTGGTGCTGGTGGTGGACCAAATGGATGTTGTAGCGGAGGTGCTTGTACTCCACTTGACGATTCTGGTGCATAAAAGCCTCCCATATGATGATGTTGAAATGGAGGAGAAGACGCTTGTGGTTGTGGTTGTAATGGAGGTAGATTCTGAAGATGATGTTGGCTCGAAGAAGAAGAAGATGATGATGACAAAGGTTGTGGTGGTGGTGGTGGTGGTGGTGGTGGTTTTGAAAAATTATAACTATTCTTAGATATAGATGAGCCTATTTCATCAAATGATGATACAGCTTGTTTGTTATTAAATTGTAAATTTTCAACCAATGTAGCATAAGATTGTACTGGTGAAGGTAATTTATGATCATTATTATCACCTAATATATATGAACTCACTCTTTCAATAGATGAATTATTTATATTCCCTTTCTCATTTTCTTTTTCAATTTTGGTTCGTTTTGGACAACTTGATTGATCAGTTCGCTTCTTCCTTCGGCCTCCACGATTACTTTGAACAAAGATACATTGTATGTCCAAAAACGCACAATTTGAACAAGTTCTAGTCTTTTCGGGGATTATTTTGCTAGTGCCATCTGCAACTGTGATTGTACTAATTGGTTCTCCATCACATTTAATCTTTTTTTCACGACATGATAAACAAGCTCTTCTGGCTACTCTTCTTGTGAAATATCGCTGGTGGTCCTTATTACTATTGATTGTATTTGTTGTGGATGCACTTGTATTTGACAGAGTCTGTGACATAAACAATGATAAGAAGTTGTAAAGAAAATAGTTATAATAATTGATTAACAAAGTGGAAAAATGAATGAATACATAGAAAATAATATAAAATAATGATATAATAATACTAAAAAATGAAAGCCCGAAATCAAGAAAAAAAAAAAATTAACTCATTTTACAGTTCGAACTTGACTATGAGAAATCCATAACCAATATGTATACTTGGGGGTTTTCACTATACAGTATTCAAGTGAAAAGAGACAAGTGATTTATAAATAACACTTCAAGAATCGAATGTGTGTAAATAAACTTTATTTTTGACGTTACCACCACAAAA